>JAODJW010000045.1:11834282-11848473 GCA_026777045.1 Hyperopisus bebe
AGAAAAACCCATCCATGAACTCCCAAAGCGACTTAAAGTACAGATTAGTGCTTCGTGTCATAATTATTCATTGCCCTGAGAATGAGGACCCAGACTGTCCAGTCTGTCGGGGGCAAACAGTTCATGCCTCATGTGACGACCTCCATAATAAATCAGTGGTCATCAGAACTCCCCCCCCTGAGAGAGGTCACTCCCACAGGCCTCCTGTTGTTTGCTGCATCTTGGCCACTTGCGTTGACAGATCACACGTACGACGTGGTGACCATCGGGGCCCCTGCCGCCCACTGCCAGGGCTTCAAGCACAGCGGCCTGCGGAGGATCATCAACAAGTTTGAGGAGGCAAGGCGGCAGTAAGTCGGGAGTGGGGTCAGAGGTCAAAGGTCATGCCTATCTGTGGGGAGCTGAGGCGTTGGCGCCCCACTTCAACCTTCCTGCTGCTCTGCTCATCTGGATTCCTCTCCGCTTTTCTAAATATTTGGCTGCGTTTGCTCGCATCACCATTTTTTTAGTTTAACTGTTTCATGACGAATCCTTTCCTTATGAAAAGGAAAGTATGTTTATGTGCTTCGCTAATAGTGTTTTTGTTTTTTGCTCTACAAAATATCGCATTGGGCATCAAACTGCAGATTGACACACAAAAAACATGCCACACTCTTATCTAAACTAGTAAGCATTCATTAGGCTGTGGTTTTTATACTGATAGCCTAATAAACTAATGAGCCGTCATTGCTAACCTAGCAACTGGCTGCTATGGCAACGGCTAGCTATTCAAGTCTGTTTCTGTCCCATTATCATCTCCGCCTCAGCATCCGGCAGTCCTGCGCTTGTTAGCACAGCGGCTCCCCGCATCCTCCAGATTGGCTGATGCAGATAACATGTTATGTAATGGAAGCTGATATTTTGCAGTCATTGGGCGTGTCCCATTCCACATTGGCTGCTGATTGGTTATGTTTTCTGGGGGAGGGGACAGCACTGTTCTTATTGGATAGTTTCTCTGTTGAGTCTGCATCAAGCCTCACAGAGCTCAGTACACTGTACTCTGTTTTCCAGCAACACACCCACAAGTTTATGCTTGGTTTGTTCGGTAGGATCACAGCAGGTTTCTGGGAGCCTGTTTGGCAGCCATCTTAAGCCTCGTTAACATAACATTTAAGTTATCTTGATTCCTGGATGGGATCCGAAACCCTGTTCTCCTCTAATCTCAGTCTGTAGCGCAGTATCATCCAGTCATGCGCTCTTGGTGCTGCTGATTTCCCCTCGACGAGCCCTGTGGCGTCAGTGAGCCCTGTGGTGTGTGGTTCTGAAGTTCTTGCATGTAGAACCACAGACCGGGTTCCTTTTCTCTGTAATTGTTCTGATGGGGCCGGTAAATCCTGGGGGGTTCTCTTGGGCTGCTCATTAGTCTGATGGCTTTTTAATTGCTTTTTGCTTTTGCTGTTTTTTTTTTTATCAGCTTTTATGAGGAGGGTTGGTGAGTCTCTTGCCTTCTGTCGTAAATTCTTTTGTTCGGCCATTTGCGACTGGTGTGTTTCACGCGCATGAAGAAGTGTGTTTCCTCACCAGCTTGCCATGTGTCAGACTGTCCGTCTCCCCTGGGGAAGCCCCGGGTTTCCATGACGATGGCGTACCTCAGTGCTTATACGTGTGCATGTGTATGTCAAGCTCTGGTGTGTTTCTGTGTGTGTGGGGGCTCTTCTCCTGTCTGACTCACCCTCCCCCCACCCCCACCCCGTCCCAGCAGTGCGATGGCCGGATCCCAGCCCATGGTGTACATTCCACAGGACATCATCCGCGCCAAGGAGATCATCGCGCACATCAACACGCTAAAGACGCAGGTCAGCTACTATGCTGAGCGACTTTCCCGCGCTGCCAAAGAGCGCTCCGCCAATGGCCTGGAGAGGACCCTGACCATCCTGGCTGATAAGGTATTCACCGTCCCCTTAATGATTTTGGGGGCACCCTCACATCTATCGCACACTTCGCTTTGGGACACTTCGTCCCCTTAAACATGGCTGTCTCATTCCCTCCGCTTGCCCAGACCCGACAGCTGGTCACAGTATGCGACTGCAAGCTCCTGGCATCCGCTATCCAGGCGCTGAACGCAGCCCGGCCAGAGTACATCGCCTCCAAGGCCTCGCCCACCGGCCCCGAACCCGAGCAGGTGGTTCTGCGCAACGACCAGGACACGTTACTGGCCAAGTGGGCAGGACGGACCAGTCGCACCTCGCTGCATGTCAATTGGCATGAGGAGGAATGGGTAAAGAGAGTTGGGTCAAAGGTCAGGGATGAAGGGTTAGGGGTCATAGGACATAAGCTTAATGCAGTTGATCGTAGTTTAAACCACATATAGCCACCAGTTAGAAAACAATATAACTCCAAAGCTTTTCCCATAATCCCTCAGGAGAAGGTGTGGCTAAATGTGGACAAGAGCCTGGAGTGTATCATCCAGCGTGTGGACAGGCTCCTGCAAAGGGAGCGACTGAGGAGTGACAGCAGTGAGGAGGTCTTCCAGGGTGAACAGTCAGGTGGTGCCAGCAAGAAAGGTAACCAGAGGCCATGCGTGTTCTGGATTAATCCGGGCAGCATGGAGGAATCATCTCAGGAGCCACCATCACTGCCATCTTCCACATCAGCCCCTCCACCACCCTCCATGCTGAGTGCCGCATGCCAAATCAGTCGTAGGTTTGCTGGCTTTTTTTTCCCCCCCACATCTTTCTTCATTCTCTTGGTTCCTTTGTTTTTCATTTGTATCTCTCTGTCAAGAGCTAGGAGAGATGTGTAGTCCAGCCAGAACAACAGATATATAATAATATCTCTGGAGACAAACGTTTTTGACAAACAAGTATTGTTCGCATATTGCCAGGAGAGGATATGGCCACCTTGATTAGACTCTCCTTGTTAAATATGGTGTCCCATATTGATGACATCACTGGGCATGAGCATGTCAGCCAATGACAGGAGAGACCATAGCCCCATACTTAGCAAAGCAGCCATTAAATGTTCCAAGCCTGTCATTCACCACTGAAATAAACTGAATTAGTCTCCTGTCACATGGTTCCTCTTGTTCTGCCTGTTGACCACTTTCTTTCCCTGTTTTTGCAAACTGATTCAGTAGAATATTCGGCGTGTCTGTCAACTGTTCATTTCCTGCTTGTCCCAGAGCTGTGCATGAGGTTCTGTTTTCTCTCATTCATGGTTTTTGTTTATCCATTAGTGATTGACGCGTTCTGCTGTACAGACTCTCGCCAAGATTTCTCTGACTTAAAAAGCATCATCGATTTGCTGTCCGCCAGCGTAGACGATGGCTCAGTAGACAGTGTGCTACCGGGTTTTTAAAAGCTGCACGTTCCCAAGCTCAGTCAGATACTAGATCATGTTTTTTGAAAAACGATCCCGTAAATGCCTCCAAATTTGTTTTGCTGGTCCGGCAGCCGGTCCCCAGATTTGCTCTTTAACACCAGTGCTATGAAAATGTATCTCTCTGATACCGATTTTATCCCTGCAACATTGCGTGAAGGACACTGTCATCACTGCTGGTTTATGGAACACAGTCCAGGACTGCAACTGATCTCACTACTACAATTTTCCATCATTTTCTGTTGCAGTGTGTGTTGCAGGATTGGTGGCATCTAATATTTCACTGTGTCATACTGTCCAAGCGTTATACCACAGTACATGGTATTTTGGCAGTATTTTTAAAAGCAGCGCTATTCTGGTATCGTGAAATCTTGGTCATGAAATTCACTGAGCAAATAGGGGGGAGCACAGGGAGTAAGCAAGGGGGGGTCTTGTAGTATTCCCAAAATTCCACGGTATACCATATTACTGTAATATAGCCCAAGCGTAGTGTCACAGCACGACTAGGTGACCAGGCTGACAGAAGCTACCAGCCACACCCCACTTGATGTGACCAGAGCAATGAACCAGAGAGTATATCCCACGCTTGGTGCATGTATATGTTTGCCGCAGGGCTACTCTGTTCTCGTTCCTGCATCCTGTGTGTCTGGACATCTAAAAATGAAAAGTAAAATTTCAGTCTGAGATCATTTAGCAGTTTGTGTTTTGAACCCACTGGTCCATATGTGGTGATACGTGTACCAGGCACCAGGAAGGAGGAAGGGGCAGCCAACTCGGACCCCTTTGATTTTTGTCAAGACAGTTCTGCAGAAGAGCTTCTCCTGCTTGTATCCTTCATTGGTCTTGACTGGCAAGTAGCCGGAGGTAGAACGTTTATGCCCAGAAAGTACAAATCCAGACCAAGGTTTTGTTTCAACCAGTTGAGTATAAAGAGTCATAGTCACAGAGTGCACAGCTG
Organism: Hyperopisus bebe; assembly: GCA_026777045.1. Classification (NCBI taxonomy): domain Eukaryota; kingdom Metazoa; phylum Chordata; class Actinopteri; order Osteoglossiformes; family Mormyridae; genus Hyperopisus; species Hyperopisus bebe. The sequence goes on from JAODJW010000045.1 coordinate 11,838,598, forward strand.
GTTGGTTGAAACAAAACCTTGGTCTGGATTTGTACTTCCTGGACCTGAACTTTCCACCTCTGCAAGTAGCACAGTCAGTCGGATTGTTTGCTCCCAGTGTCTGTGGCAGATTTGGGTGGCTCGACGGCTAATACCTTTCGCTGTAGGGCTTCCTCCTAACCAGGCTTGTTGCACCCCCCCCCCCCCCCCCCCCACCCTGTTTAGATGGCAGCCCCAACGCAGAAGAAGCCACCCCAGGTAAGACAACACCCCTTCCTCCTGCTTCAGAAATCAACAGCGGCACAGGCCTAGGCCACTGCAATTGTGATCTCTCTGTGATGTCTCAGTGGTTTTGGAAATTAAGAACAGTATCTTTCGGTAAATTCAACAGACTGGTCTATTTTTGTAAGATATTATGTATAGGACAGCTAATGGTTCAAATATCTGGGTTGTGGATTGAGTGTTTGAACATGTCTTATTTATGCTGTGTAAATGTGCCTCTGTACATGTGTGTGCCTCGCCGGCGCCCCCTACAGGCGAGTGGAGCGACGCCCTCTACCCGCTGCTCACCACACTGACAGAGTGTGTGGCCATGATGAGTGACAAGGCCAAGAAATCCATGGTGTTTCTGCTGATGCAGGACAGCGCCCCCACCATCGCCACGGCGCTCAGCCTGCAGTACCGCCGCGACGTGGTCTTCTGCCAGACGGTCTGTACCCACACAGACTCACAGAGGGAGCTTGGGTATTCATTACTGCTGGGTGTCTCATTAGACAGCAGGTGGCGTAGCGGATGAGAAACAGGGTCCATGAACAGAAGGGTCTGACTGTTGTACTTCTGTAAAAAAAATGGTCCAGCCCATAGGTCATGTGATTGCTGTCCAGTGAAATCTGTGTATGTCTACTTTTTGATGATTGTGACTTCTTACCATTGATAGAATACGCCCATTCTCCTCTGTCTACTGATAGTGTTTGACATCTAATTGACCAATGAAAAGAGGTTTTATGAAGTCATCTTTGTAACTAGTATATACAGTACAGGCCAAAAGTTTGGACACACCTTCTCATCCAATTGAATGAGAAGGTGTGTCCAAACTTTTGGCCTGTACTGTACTCCAGGCTCCTCTCCCAACTCTGACCAGGATTAGTTGTTGGAAGCTGGTAGGGGCTGGTCATCGTTCAGAATTTTTCAATACTGGTCCCAGAACGATACTTTTTATCGATACCCATATGTTTTTAAACCAATTTCAACAACAAAAATATATTACAACACAAATCTTTTATTTGAAAAAGTCGTTTCCTTAGTTATTGGTTAGTTACTGGGGGGGATTGATTGCAGGACACAGCCTTTTACTTCTATTTTATTAATACGACCCAACGTTTATAATTCATTCCTAAATCTGGCCAGCAGATCGATCTTTAATTTTCCGCAGAATAAAAAAGAGAGTGTAGCGTTACTCTGCTAATAAGCGCTGGCGAGTTTGGCCGCCGGCCCCGGTGATGTATGTAGACGCAGGCAACAAGTATTCAGTCTTATCGAGGTACAGCGATAATTCCATCTGCTCGGTCTCTCTTCCTGCTGTTCTGCGTAACTTCCACGTTAGCGCTAGTGCTTGTGGTCAGGCAATCGGCAAGTAATCGCTGTAAGTGCCTCAACCACGGTGCCTCAGAGGAACTGAGTCAGAGAGAGTTCTGATGATGTTGCTCACGCACACGTATACACATACCGATTTTCGCTCTCTCTGGGTGTTTCTATATAGGACGATATGGTCAGGCCCTATATCTGAGGCATACTTGGGCATAAATGAGGGTCGACTTTGCAAGTCGCAGTGGTTAGCCTAGCTAAAACATTTGGTCGCACTGTCTCCAAAAACAGTTGCAAAATGCGACTATAAATGGTGGTAGTCTGGAACCCTGTGGAGCCATACTTTGATTTTTTCTGCGTTTTCTATGTGACAAATGAAAACGAGACGAGCCAAGAGTCTGTTTTTCCTTCAGGCCTCCGTGATGTTTGTGTAACATTACGTTAGACAGCCAAACACCACTGACTTTAGATCTCTACACAAGTATGCTGCATGGCTTATTAGCTCACAGGCACTGAGATTTATTGTTTGGGTATCAGAATTTGGCACCAAAAGAAGTTTTCGGTCCTTGGTAGGATCTGAGCCTTTTGGTCGGTACCGGAAAAGTACCGAAGTTCGGTACTCAGCCCTAGAAGCTGGTTGTATGAGCCTGAATGCCCCCTTTTATTTAATACCGCAGTGGTGCAAGTTCGACGACGACGTCGTGTCCAGATGTACGAAGGAGGAGGCGATTGAACACAACTACGGCGGGCATGACGACGACCTTTCCGTGCGCCACTGTACCAATGCTTACATGCTGGTGTACATCCGGGAGTCCAAGCTCAGTAAGCAGCCGTCTGGGGGGGGCGTCGTGAGGATGGGTGGCCATTAGAGCACACTGACCAGCCATGTCCCCCCCCCCCCCGCAGGCGAAGTGCTACAGCCCGTCACAGATATGGACATCCCACAGCAGCTGGTGGAGAGACTTCAGGAGGAGAAGAGGGTGGAGGCCCAGAAGCGTAAGGAGCGTCAAGAGGCCCACCTCTACATGCAGGTCCAGGTGAGCGTGTGGGGTCCTGGTTCCGGGTGCGCCCCGCTGTGACTGGTGGAGGTACATCACCCTTAACCGAGGTCCATGCCGTTTCAGATTGTCACCGAGGATCAGTTCTGTGGCCACCAGGGCAACGACATGTATGACGAGGAGAAGGTGAAGTACACAGTGTTCAAGGTCCTAAAGAACTCCACACTGGCAGAGTTCGTCCAGAACCTCTCGCAGAACATGGTGAGCTCCCTTCCTGCCGACTCGGCGCGTCCATCTGTCCTTGCGGTGGGATTACTGGGGCCTGGGGGAGATGGAGAACCTGCAGCCAGGCTTGTGTTGCTATATCGCAGGGATTCCCGCAGGACCAAATCCGGCTGTGGCCCATGCAGGCCAGGAGCAACGGCACCAAGAGACCAGCCATGTTGGATTACGAAGCCGATTGCAGCAAGTCTGTAAGTGCACAGCGCCCTGCGTGCATGTACGGGTTTGTATTTGGTCCCCACAATGTGGTGAAACCTGCAACATATAAACATCATTTTTATAAAAATCTGTGAATGCAAGCAAAAAACTAGACTGGCTAAAATCTTGCATTTTGTTTAGTTATTTATGGTTAAGATTATGGCTAGGTAAGGGTTAAGGATGTCATAGTTGGGGTTAAGCCTATGGAAATGAATGGGGAGTCCCCACATTGTTAGGAATACATGAAGTGTGAGTATCTGTATGGACCTTGCTGCTTGCTTGGGTGTGGTGGTTGTTTGAAAGCGCTGATGATTTTAACTGAGCTCATTTATGGTCCTTCCTGCACCAGATGATTGACTTGAGCGATAACGAGAACCCGTGGACAATATTTCTGGAGACCGTGGACCCAGAAATGGCTGCCAGTGGTGCGACGTTGCCCAAGTTCGACAAAGACCGTTAGTGTCCATCCCGTCCACATACACAGCCACTGGGCCTGTATCTGTCTGTCCATCATATATGTGCTGACTTGGGTTCTTTGTTCCCCCACAGATGATGTGATGTTGTTCTTGAAAATGTATGATCCAAAAACAAAGAGCTTAAATTATTGTGGACATATCTACACACCTATATCTTGTAAAATACGTAAGTAAATGAGTATGGGAGGGGTCAAATACAGATTTTTCTTTATTTATGGAAGGCATTAAAGTCCTATTTTTTTTTTTCCAATGATCAGGAGACTTGCTGCAAGTCATGTGTGAAAGAGCAGGATTTCAGCAAGGAACTAACCTTATCCTCTATGAGGTATGCAGTGGGCGGGGCTTCATGGCTCAGGTCTTGTTTCCTGTGCACTGATTGGCTTGGTTGTAAAGTTTTCTTTTGATCAGCACTGCTGTCTAATCCAGGTAAAAACAAAACAGCCAGGCTACACTTTTCATGCCTAAAGCTTCTTGCGTCGCTCCCCTTTTCCAGGAAGTTAAACCGAATTTAACGGAGCGGATTCAGGACTACGACGTCTCCCTGGACAAGGCTCTGGATGAGCTCATGGATGGGGATATAATAGTGTTTCAGAAGTGAGTGCTTTTCTGGCTCCCTGTGGTCGTGCTCCGCTGGTGACCGGCCGCCCGTCACGCTGTCCATGCCTCTTTTTCCAGGGATGACCCCGAAAATGATGCAGGTGATCTGCTGACTGCAAAAGACTACTTCAGAGACTTGTACCATCGCGTCGATGTCATCTTCTGTGACAAAACCATTCACAACGATCCAGGCTTCGTTGTAACGCTTTCAAACAGGATGAACTACTTCCAGGTGTGGTTTTCCCGCAGCTGGTTTCCAGTAGCAAAAGCTCCTGAAATTCCAGACTATATGTATTTACACTTAATGTACAATAATGGCTAAAACCTTTCCTGCAGGATGATGTGTAAACTGTTCAGATTTTTCATGGCTTAAACTTCATGCAGTACCCATCTCATCCTGCAGGTGGCGAAGACTGTTGCTCAGAGACTAAACACCGACCCCATGCTCCTGCAGTTTTTCAAGTCCCAAGGGTACGTGCCCTTCAGGAATGACAGATATGAGCGCTACCGCTCTCTGCTCAACATGCAGTCAGCAGGCTTTTGTCTTTTTTTTTTTATTTCGAGCAAAAGTACAGGCCCAGCCAATAAGGCTCAAAGCCCTGACTCTACGTAATCAAATTAACGATCGCCGCTGCTGTTTTTAAAGGGCCCGCTAGCATTTGAACTGGTAACATTTACCCCCTTTAGCCACATTAAGTGCCCATATGAGTCTCTTCCTTTCTGTGTGGCGCAGATACCGCGATGGACCAGGCAACCCCCTCAGACACAACTATGAAGGCACCCTACGAGACTTGCTGCAGTTCTTCAAACCCAGGCAGCCCAAAAAGCTGTACTATCAGCAGGTGAGCAGCAGCGCCCCCTGCCATCACCACGGTGTACTGCACCCCCCAAGGATTAACCTGGCAGGTTCTCTGCTAGCTAGTAGGTTCACCCCAGCGTTTCTGCCCTCAGCTGAAGATGAAGATCACAGATTTCGAGAACAGGAGGAGCTTCAAGTCCATATGGCTGAACAGTCAGTTCCGGGAAGAGGTAAAAAGGAGGATACAGTAGCACAAGCTGATAGATGTATCTGTCACCAAAGAGCTCCCAATGGAATTGGTGTTTTCTGCTGTACAGGAAATAACACTATACCCTGACAAGCATGGGTGTGTGCGTGACCTCCTGGAGGAGTGTAAGAAGGCGGTGGAACTATCTGAAAAGGGTTCTGAAAAACTGAGGTACGCTACACTTGGTGAATCTTACACTTGTAGGAACAGGGGCAGTCTGAACAACGTGTAGCTATGTGCGGTTCTGACCATTCCACTAGGAATCTGGGTGGGGTGGTATGTGGCTCGGCGGGTTATATGGCGCCTATGATCAGAAGGTTGTCGGTTCACATCTCACTCTGTCTCCACAGGCTGCTAGAAATTGTAAGCTACAAAATAATTGGAGTTCACCAAGAGGATGAGTTGCTGGAGTGCTTATCCCCCGCAGCGAGCCGGACGTTCAGAATAGAGGTCTGTACCGTCCAGCCTCTCGGCCGTCAGATCTGGCTGCCAGTTTCAGGTTTTAAAACTGCCTGTAGTTCTCTGTACGTTTGTGACGGTCCTCTTCCTCTCGGCCAGGAAATCTCTCTGGACCAGGTGAACCTTGACAAGGAGAAAGAGATGCTGATTCCTGTTGCACATTTTCACAAGGAAGTCTTCGGGACATTCGGGATTCCTTTCCTGCTGAAGATTCGCCAGGTGCGTTTCGGGACGTCACAGAGCATGCTCCTGCGGAACGCCGGTTTGCTTTCCACCCTAACATCCGTGAATTTGTGTCTCTCCTCGCAGGGCGAACCGTTCAGAGAGGTCATGAGAAGAATTCAGACCATGCTGGACATCCAGGAAAAGGAGTTTGAAAAGGTCAGGCTCGTGAGGGTTTCCAGTTTCTAACTACTTGCCAGTCTTGTTAGTAAATAAGGAGGTGTGGATGATGTCATTGGGGATACTGTACTGTTTGGTGTCCCCTTAGGACTAATGTCTGTTTTCTTTTTTAAATGATTTATAGTTCAAGTTTGCGATCGTCATGATGGGACGACATCAGTACATCAATGAAGACGAATACGAAGTAAATCTTAAAGATTTTGAGCCACAGCCAGGTAATTTAAAACTTTTAAGTGTGTATGTAAATTATTTTAATATTGTCATTAAAGCGTCTGTCTTCTGAAATTCCTTTTAAAGCAGGTTTTCTCAGTCCAGTACTCGGGGAGCCTAGGGCATTCACATTTTTGCTCCCAGTATAAAATGTACCTGTCTGGGGCTCTTAAAGAACTGGTTTGAGAAACACTGCTTTAAAGGAACCCAAGTCAATGTGGTATGCAGACGATAAAGTCGGAGTAAGTGGGCAGTGTAGATTTTTGAAGTGCTGAAAAGCATAACTTTTTGGAATGTGCTTCGTGTGGTGTAGCCCTGTTCATTGAGAAACCTCTCAACCATTCATCCCCCCCTCCCCAGGGAACATGTCCCACCCCAGGCCTTGGTTAGGGCTTGACCATTTTAACAAAGCCCCGAAGAGAGGCCGCTACACTTACCTGGAAAAAGCAATCAAGATACACAACTGACGTCCCCACCCCAACCCGCTGTACTAAAGACTTTAACCAAACCCTTTGTGTGCATCACTTTTAACAGCCGCAGAGTTTGGGCGTTTGGGTACACACGCACCGTTTATGAAGTCTTCAGCAAAACGGATCGCTGCTCCTTTTCCCCTTTTTTTGGGTTCTATTTTGAGGCTGTTCGATTTGGCTTCTATGTAACTATTGACTGCCTATTTTTGTCTGGAAGAATTCATTGGATTTTAACACGAGAGGACTGTATGAACTTAGGGTTTTTTTTTTTTTTGGGTTTTGTTTTTAAAAAAAAAAAAAGCTGCTGCCTGGGGGGCGGAGCAGAGGGATAGATGGAGGGAGGGGCCATTTTTGCAGGAAGGCGTCGGTGACCTGGTCGCAAGAACCGCAGCTGGCTTGGGCTTGCTAGTTGCCTAACGTGGTTGTCATATTTTCCTGGTCCCTTAGTGCAACTAGTTCACTTCATGTTTACACAATTCTTTCTCACTTAGTTTGGTTGGAGGAATTCAGTTTTGTCTTCTTTCAAATCTTGTATAATAAAAAAAAAAAATACCACAGCATCCATTAAAAAAACAAAAAAAAAAATCTAAGCGTCTGTACTTCATCTTGCACGTTGGCACTTAAATCGCAAAGATGATACATTTTTCAGCACTGTTAAATGTAATCTTTGATCCTCCCCCCCGCTTGTTTCAGTTTCCGGAACTCTCCTCGCCATTTTGTTCCCGCCTTGTCGGCCCCTGTCCTTTTGCTGTGGGTTTGGTGACGCCGTTCGGGCTTCTGATCGGCTCGAGGGGTTTTTACTGTAGTGTACATTGGCAACAAACGGCACACCCTTCGCGGTAATGGGTTTAGGACAGCGTTTCCCAATCCTGTCTGTGCAGACCCATAGCCACTCCATGTTTTTGCTCCCTCTGAGTGGCCTACCAGGAGAGTACATTTTTGCTCCCTCCCAGCTAGGGAGCAAAAACAGGGACTGTCTCTGGGTCCCCCAAGGATCAGATTAGGAAACACTGGTTTAGGATATAGTGAAACCAGCATTATAAATGGAAATCCAGCCCTTTCCAAGCACAGATGTGCTCCCTAGGGTGTAGTTGGCTTTGTAAAGAAATTCAAATTGTATATTTAAAGAATGGACATGTAAAATTAAACACAAATTTTGTTGGTTACAACGCAGTTCAGATGTTCATATTCCTTGTGTGTAGTTTTTTTTTCCTGATTTTTGTTTAATGGCAACAGTGTCTAGTTAAAGTGCAGTACAAAGATGACCTTCAGATCATATCTTTTCTCCAGTCTAATTCCTCCCTGTAGCAGCAGTGTACGACAACTATTCCTGTATATTGCCTTTTTGCTGGAAAATGTATGTTGAATAAAATTTTCTATAAAATGCTGTGCATTAGTCAACTTTGAACAAAAACGCATAAAATTGAGGGGGGGGGGGGTTCTGCTAGCCCCAGGTGTCTGTACCACTTACACGATTAAAAACATGACCCTGGTATCTGGGCTTACTGGGCAGCCTCCCTCCATCGCCATTGGCTGTACTACCTGGCTGGTCATTTCCTGTGCTCAGGCCCGAGCCTCCTTAAGTCACAACACACTTTGCCTTACGGGTGGTAAGTTTACTACCAAACAGCCTTTGAATTATGGGAAAAATGTTCCGAGCTGCTATCAGCACTGGTTCAAGTCCATCAGAGTGTACACACAGACAGCAAAACGCAATCACTTGGAAAATTGGCTTTATTGAATTGTTGCATTTAAAAGTACTTCAAACACCATAAGATGTGATTATTTACAAAATATTTGTAGATCTTTAAGATATCCTAGACATTTCTAGGATGACGCCTTTGTGCATAAAAATTACTTCTGATTAGCAATCATTCTCTCACTTGGCCGTAGTTCAGCTGAAGACTGAGCGAGTTTCTGGTACATGCAAGGCTACTGAAAGCACTCATATTGCTTAACTATGAAGGCTGTGTGAGGTTTGCCCCGGCTGTTGAGGAGATCCCAGTGTTAGCAACATTTTTTCTTTTGCACACTTATGATCTGGTGGCACTTGGGGCAGGAGTGATAGACATCCTTGAAGAATTTCATGCAGAAGGGGAGTAGGCAGCATCCAATCACCAGCCTGCAAGTGAACAGGGTGCCCAATCACAGACTGCTCAGTCACCGAATACAACCCAAATCAGACGTCGTTAATCAGAAGTGTCATCAGTGACCGAGAGCACAACAACGCCCACCATGGATTCTAAGGTACAAATTAGCACGTAGTATAATCCGAACTAAAGTGATACAATTTCAGTGAATACAGGCACAGAGAAGCGGCAGCCTTACCCACAGAGAATAAAGAGCAGGCACATCAGCCATGCATATGTTCCAGCTTTGTAGGTAACTTCAGTCATGACCTGCTGTTGACAGTTTATGCATGTCGTCATTCCAGGGGAACGGGAGAGCTCGGTTTCATAACTTACAAACTTGTTCTTGGATTCAGGTTGGACTGAGGGGGAAAAGAATGTGACATACCATAGCTGTTAAAAGCACTTAATTGCACAAAAGCAGGCAAACCTTAAAACCTTCAATGCCGATCTTAGTTAAAATTAAAATGGGGGGAAAAAAAACACAAACTTCAAATCAATTTTAAGGCAAGATACTCACCGTTGCGATACGGGGTGCCCTCTTGGGGGGTAAATGGCGTGTGCGGATGATAAACCTTAACATCATCCTTCTCATCCACTGCAGGTGCGGAGAACAGATCAGCGAGAAAAGCATTAGTTTTTTGCAAGCTGTTAATATCTTTTCCAAATGCATCATTTCATCCAAATACATTAGAGGAGATCTGTGAAGCTCTCTGACTCTCGTAGTGTCTGTGCAAATCGATGAACTAAAAGCCCCCATGAGGTGATGAGGACTGACTCATGGTGTCCAACTCAGCATTGCAGGGTCAAGCAGGTGTGTTTAGTGCATAGCCTACAGCCTCAGCCGCCTCAGGAAGATTGGAGCGGCTATTTAAATCTGCAACCGGAGTGTCCGTGCTGATGTCAGCCTAGGGCAGGGTTATTCAAATCACAGTCTTCGAGGTCCGAGCACTGCTGGTTTTCCAGCCGTTCTTTACCTGTCAGTCAGGTGTGAAGCCTCTGACCAATCAGAATCAGTAATTATTAAACTAACTACCTGGGAGAAC
>JAODJW010000045.1:11855728-11866673 GCA_026777045.1 Hyperopisus bebe
GAGCCCCCCCCCCCCCCCCCCCCAGTGTTGAGATGGGGAGTGTTATCCCCCTAAATAATATCGCATATAATGTCTGATTTACATAAAAACACATACGACTGATATGTCTATTACATATAATTATATATTTTCTTTCAGTTTTTATTTGGAGAATCCCTACTCTCCGTCAAAACGTTTTCTTCCCAGATAGCATCATCATGTTATTGTTTTAACGTTGAATTATACTTAAATGCGTTGAATTATGGTCAGTGTTAAATTATTACATTGAAATTGATTTTTGGTCGGATTTTCAATATTGAAAAAATGATGGTGGCAAAACCTTGATTCAATGTTGATATAAAGTGAAAGATTGAAGATCAACGTTATTTCAACCTTTTTGTCTGATGTGGAATCCGTGTAATTTCAGCATATGTGTGCTATCAGCGTTCTCAGCTCCCCTCCAGCAGTCAGACGCTCAACTCCAGACCCGCAAGTAAAGAGCCGACTAACACAGAGAACGCTGAGGGCGGAGGCGCAGTTCGGCTTTGTATGTAAACTTAACTCGGTGAAGACGTTGTATCACAACCAACAGTTAATCAATAAAAGGTTATGTGAAATGGTGGAATTTAATCGTTTGATCTCGATTAAGTTTCAAGATAATCTTATTTACTTGTGCAAACTGCAACTAGCTTGGTTAGATGACAACGTAGCACAAATAGCAACGCTGATAACGCAGCGGTACATAGCGTTTGTGTCAGTCACGATTCTTATCCTACCGTCATTGCTGTTACGGCGTAAGATTGAGTAAGAAGCCCGTCAAAACAGGGCCAGACCTAGCATTTATTTGGAAAACGCCATAGAGTGAGTTATTCAAAAACCAGAAACTCCAGAATCATTTAGTTCATCAATTGTGCTGGCAGAAAGTCCCATTTATTGCCAAGAAGAGATTCGGTAAATCTCCTAAATTTACTTTTATGGGTCTATAGAAGAAGATTTAGTCACTGTTTTATGTGTGTTAAGTTTCTTAGGATTTTAGGATAGGTTGTGAGAGAGACAGGGTGCAGGAAAGTGACAGGGGCATCATAGTGGACCCTGAGATGAGGTCATTTTTCCGTTGTGCATGGCCTGACATTCGTGGTGGAATCTCGCAAATTGTGCATGATTTGAATGATTCCCGCAAATTCGGCATGCATAATGTGGGACTTAACGCACTTACAGTAAACTACCATATTAGTGAAGATGAGTAACAGTACAATGGAAACACAAATCTCACTTTATATATTGTAGCTATAACAGCAACAGTTTACAAAGAAAAACCGAACCGTATACAGCGCGACTACAGAATCGCTTTATAAGGCAACGTGACGTCACACCTCTGACCCCGTTATACCCGTCCCTGCAATGTTGACATGAAACCTACGTCCCTGGTTGTAGTTATAATATGCATGGGGGTATACATGAGTTGGGGGATTAATGTTATTTTACCTTGCAGGAATAACATTTGCATTATGGGAGAATGAAAACCAACACACACTCTGCTCTATTGATCCCGATTGTCCTCCAAGTGGGTCTGTGTAAGCCGGCAGACTGTAGGGCACACCCACAGTGTCACGGTTAGCAAGCTGCATCCGCAATGGGACTGAACCAGGACTCCAGCTACTATGGTGCCCTTCCGGACATGTGGGAAGGAAGGTAGAGGACATGGGTGGTAAGAACATGTATAGACACATTCATGGACAAACATAGTAGATCAACATGGCATGTAGAACAGCACCAGCAGCCATAGTTACAATGTGTTATGTGTTAAGTTGTGGGTAAGCTAAACTTAAGTAATGTAGAACATAAGCTGGCAAACTTCCACAACAGAGGCCCTGTAGCAAAAGGGTTTACTGCCAAATGTCACTTTATTTATATGTGGAATGATCACATGACCTGCGTACTGTGATCTGAGTGGACAATGCGGCTTGTAAACTTGAAGTAATTCTGTTATGTAGGCGGGTGCTAGACCTTTAAGTGCCTTATATGTAAGTAGTAGAACTTTGACTTCCTGCTCCTGGTGACAATTTGAGCTGCTGCATTTTGAATATACAGTACTGAATGGTGTTTAACGTGTGGTCTGTGCTCCCAGATAATAGAACATTAGAAAGTCTTATCTCCTGTATACAAAAGCATGGATTAGTTTTTCAGCATCTTGAGTAGTGAGAAAACATCATAGTTTGGCAATGTTCCGTAACTGCAGGACGCACACCTTCGATACCACATCCATGTGACATTTGAACGACGGGCTTTGCACTGACAATAACGTTCAGCCCCTCAGAGTAAAGTGAAGAGGTTACAGCGGACCTGATTTCACTTTGTTCAAGAAAGTAGCTAAAGTGACGAAAAGTGTGTGTGGGGGGAGTGATTCGGTGTCATCAAGCTGGACAGGAAATCTGACTTTCTGTGACATGTGTGATGTGTTTGAGAGAGAGCGAATCTGTGTCTTTGGGGCATCTGTTAAACCCATCTGATGATAGTTTGGTCCCCTTGACGTCAACCTGGCAAACAAGAACCCCCCCCCCCTCCCTTTTTGGAGCATCCAGTGATGGGACGGATCTTCAAGTCTGGCTCCTCCCCACCCACTCCCAGTGCCGCTGAATAAAAGCCCCACCCCCGCCATCGGGGGTCCTTTATTCAAGCTCCAGCGGTGAAAACCACATCCTCTCACCTCCATCATGCCGGGCTGCAGAGTGAAAGTGGACCACATCCTCATCCTCCTCTGCCTCCACACGCAGTTCATCAGTGGCCAGGATGGGGTCCAGACAGAACAGCCTAAGCCTGTAATCCACAGGCTCAGGCGTCTGGATGAGCAGGTCAGTTACGAGCAACACTGGACCGGTCCAGTCGATTCATTTCAGTCAGGCAAACTGACTCGGTGAAAATTCTGCATGGGTGCATTAATATTGTCTTCGTGCTATCTGCTAGAACATCGTCCTCAAGGCTTTTCACGGCATCCAAGATCCAGGTGATGGCTTAAAGTGAAAGCAGAACTATGTATGGAGTTTTTTTTTATATTCATTTTCCTATTTTTATGCCTTCAAGTCTCAGATTCAAGTTTCATGAAACTTAAAACGTGAATCTTGCACGAATAAAAATAGGAGAATGGGTATTAAAAAAGCCAAAGCCACTTTAGTCCCTGCACACTCGTCAGCTCTTGTCTTGCCAACAGTGAACATGAGAACAAATACATCACATTTACTGCTGCCTGTCTGTTTTGAATGACCATTTTCATATTTCCATTTGCTTTGTAGTTCCGCCGGTTCCAGGAGGTCACTCTCATGCGCCTCAGTGACATCGCCGCCAACTACAACATCTCCTACAATATAGACATGCGCTTCCAGGAGCTGATGGAACAGTACCAAAGCATCTCCGACGTCCTGAAGGAGTTCCAGACCATGACAGCCAATGACCTGAAGAGTCTGAAGTTCTGGATGACAAAGCTGCAGAAGAAGACCAAAAAGATAGAGGTGAAGGTCATCGCTCTGGAGAAAGCTGTGGATGAGAACGGCAAGGTCGTGAGGAAGGACAGCCAGAAGGTCATGCTGTCCAACCTTACCAGGGAGCTCCAGGTCCACAAAGAACAGATCAGAATGATCTCAGCTCACAGTGAACAGCTCCAGAGCAGTTTGAGAACCCTGAGGGATTCCACAAGGAAACAAGAGAAGAAGATCTCCAGGCTGGAGAAACGGTTGTGGGACATGTTTCAGGCCATGGGCTTCCATCACTTCGATTCTGGCTACATCCCCCCAGTTACACCCGCTCGGCGGGAAGAGGATCCCAGGAGCCCCCACCCCATTGAGAAGCTCCTGGCCCAACACTCCAAAGGCCGGAAGTCCAAAGCCGACCAGGTGCCGCTCACAGCCATGCCAGAAGCTGCAGCCCAGGAAGAACCAGAGCTACACGACGTGCCGCAACTGCCTCTGAGGCACAGAATCCCTCATCAGCAGCACACGGCCAGGAGACCAGGCACGAGTACGTATCCCTCAGGGCGGCTAGCCATCGGGCTTATCTCCTAGCAGGTTTCACGGCACCCACACAGCCTCATCACATAGCTCCGCAATTAGCTCATCACCACGCTTTCTTTTATACGTTTAAAACCACACTCAAGCCGAAGGTCACAGCTGATCATACTTCAGGAGGTAACTGCAGGCATTCAGAAACAATTAGCTAACAAAGTAAGCAAATTTTACATAGGTTTGTCCTGGGGCCAGGAGGTGTGAGGTGACAGTTCTAACCAATGTACCACCCATACCTAAAATATCCTTTTGAAAAGCCAGGTCTCCAGCATTCTCACTCTGCTGGGGGGGGGAATAAAATTTTCTATGACTGAAATTCAGCTTCTGCTATTGTGATCAAAGGGGGGGAGCGTCTGTAAACAAAGAACTTATCAATCTCAGTTATAGACACAAGACACGAAACACTGGAAGATGTATTATGATTAGAATTCGTAATGGGACAACACAGAGAATGAGGGCAGGAATTGTGAAATATTTTTAATGATTCTAACAGGAAGAATTACAGTCTTCCAGCTTCTGTAACTGGAATAACATTCAGACTTCCGACTGTCCCTCAAAATGCCAGATTTCTTATAAGAATGTGATTTTTCTGCGGAATCCCCTGCTTTTGCATCCCGGATACTCTTGGTAGGTTTCAGACTCTGAGAAACACACAGGCAGCTTGGAAGCTCCGGTGAAGTAAATCCATACTACGCTATATGCTGGAACGTCACAAAATCTAGAGCAAATTAACCGATGTAATTACAAGGTTTTGGGGGAAGGAAAACACGCCACATTCAAAAGGGAGAGAGTCACTGAAGTGGAAGTTAAAACATTTGCCTTGGCCTTTGGTTATGGCCTCTGAATCATTCCCTGAATAGTAAGTCACATGCTTTTATGTTGTACAATCAAACTCATTCAAGTGGCTCAGTATGATGTGATCAGCAGAGGTGGAAAGTTCAGGTCCAGAAAGTACAAATCCAGACCAAGATTTTGTTTCAACCAATCAGTTGAGTACTCTGTGACTGTGACTCTTTATACTAAACTAGTTGGTTGAAACAAAACCTTGGTCTGGATTTGGACTTTGTGGACCTGAACTTTCTACCTCTGGTTATCAGTAATGGTTGTTCATTCCTATGACAGATTCAGTACACAGTTTACACATTTGGAATGAATTTTCATTCCATCCACCCCTTTTCTGTAGCTGCTTGTCTGGTAGAGTCTCATGGTGTCCCTGGCACTTCTCCCAGGATCAGAATGCCCTGGTCCATCGCAGGGCAGGACGCACACACACACACACACACACACACACACACACACACACACATACACACAACCACTGAGCCCCCGGCTCACCAAACTACCAGTGAATTTGTTATGCTTTTCAGATTCGGACAGTCTGGCAATCCCTGTTCTGACGGACTATTCTGCTCTTCTTGTCCCCTCCCCCACAGTATGCAACGTGAAGTCCATGCTACTGTTCCCCTCTACCTCGATCCAGAACTACGTCACCTTCAGAAAGGGCTTCCCCTCCGGGATCCACGAGCTGTCCATGTGCACCTGGCTGAAGCTGGGCGCTCCCTATATGGGAACCCTGCTCTCCTACGCCACTGAGGACAACGACAACAAGCTGATTCTCTATGGCCGCAACTCCAGCCAGCTGAACAGCATGGACTTCGTCATCGGCGACCCGTCATACCGCCAGCTCCCCACGGCGGGACTCCTGGGCGGAGACTGGCACCACCTCTGCGTCATCTGGTCCGCCGCCGAGGGCCGCTTCTGGCAGTACGTGGACCGGCGACTCACCTCAGCCGGCTCCAGGTTCCAGAAGGGCTACGAGATCCCACCGGGAGGGTCGCTGGTGATGGGCCAGGAACAGGACTCGGTGGGCGGAGATTTTGATGCGGCCGAGGCCTTCGTGGGTCAGGTGGCCGGCTTTGCCCTGTGGGACCGGGTGCTGAGTCCTGGCGAAGTTTCTGCAGTCACTACGGGGAAGTCTCTACCCAGAGAACCTATTCTCACCATGGACGATGTGGACCAGCTCAATGGCTCTGTGCAACTGGTGGACTGTGCCTGCCTGGAGAACTGTACTTAGAACCCTATTTGTCTTCTGAGGGTACTTTAACATCGAGCCAGCCTGGAAGACCACAAACTATCCAAATGCTTGAGCCACATGCATACTGTCCACTACACACATGTGGGGGCATATTTAAGAAGCTCACGGAACCTTTTGTATCTAAAGGAATATGCACTGTTCTTGATAGGAACCTTATATGGAAATCTGTTCAAGAACAAATATAATAGCAGTATGTAAACACTGTCCGTTTCTTTATTGTTTAGCATCATGTCTAACTGTAAAAATATTGCTTAAAGGAAGTATTTGCTCAATCAAGCCTTATTTAGGTATTTCTTATTTCGTTATCTGTATTACAATCAAACTCATTTTTTCACTGTTTGCATTTCATCTACGTGTATTAAACACAAGTCCTGTGTTTTGATTCCAGATAGGTGGTGCTCATGATGTGTAAAATCCTGTAACGCAGTGTTTCTTCCTCAGGGACCCCCGGACAGTTCCTGCCAGACAGCTGGGGGGGAGCAGAAAACCTGGACTATCTGGGGGTCCCCAGGGACCAGTTTGAGACACTGTTAAAGTTACAGATGTTATCAATTATGTCGTTCAAGTCTGTGAAACTATGAGTACTACATTTCTGAGCGATATCTGTCATTTCAACACGGAAATTTTAAATAAAAGTTTTTTTTTTTTCTTGAGTGAAATTATACTCCTTGGATGTTGTTATGCCTTCTGGAAGCTTGAACAATTGTTACGTTGCAGTGCTTTGTATATTGTTATACAGGTTGCAGTGGTGGGGGTGACATGGAGGTGCAGTGGTTAGCACTGTTGTCTCACACCTCTGGGACCTGGGTTTGAGTCTCCGCCTGGGTTACGTGTATGGAGTTTGCATGTTATCCCCGTGTCATCATGGGGTTTCCTCTGGGTACTCCAGTTCCTCCCCCCCCCCCCAGTCCAAAGACATGCTGAGGCTAACTGGAGTTACTAAATTGCCCATGGGTGTGTGACTGTGCCCTGCGATGGCCTGGCACCAGATCCTGAATTGTTCCCTACCTCGTGCCCGCAGCTTCCGGTATAGGCTCCGGACCCCCCTTGACCCAGAAGAATAAGCGGTTGGAAAATACTTGGATGGAGGTTGCAGCGATTTCTGCAAAACTTTGTGCAGGGTACCAAAAATATCGATTAGTCATTAATGAAATGAAATAAAATGAAAATGGTCAGTAAGTGTCTAGTGCAACAACGTGAATAACATTAGTTTCTTCTTGGTTTATTTTACAGTTGCGAAGTATCGTGCCTGCCGACACTTGCGTGTCCCTAAAATGTCATGACGCCCCATCAAACGGCATGCTAAATGACTTGGACCGTCTCGTGCTAGGGTGTCTTTCTTTTTTTCGGTGCCATAAAACAAACTTTACGTTATGTTATTTACATTACATTTCGAATATAATATGTTGATCTGACATAAAAAGTCAACCGTTGACTGCAGTATACAAACAGATATGAAATTTATGCGGTCGTTTAAGACCGATGAAGCAGCGTTTAATTTCCTTTTAATTAATTTCAAGTTGACTGGCTGTAAAACGTATTATGCTGCTACCCTGTTTGTCACGAGGGGCTTTCCGTAGTCAGGGTGCTTCCTCGTCACGTGAGTGCTGGTCACGTGAGTGTCATATTGGAAAGTGCGGCTCTGCAGGGGAGGACTGGGCAGCGGACTTGCTGGGATAGAAAAACGTCCCGGGAGAAACGGTGGACGGCTGAAGTCACCGTGTAGTGTCACCATTATGGCGAACATCGCGAAGAAAGTGTCGTGGTCCAGTCGGGGTGACGAGCCGGCCCAGGGGGAGGGTACTCCGCTACTTAATGGCACTGGCGCAGCAAGATATTCCAGACAGGTAACTTGCTTGTTTACCTGGTATCTTGCAGTTAGTCCTCTGTTAGCTACCAACAAGACAAGATCAAATCTCATTCCAATTAGCAAGTTGTCGAAGTGGTGTAGTTTTGATTGTTTGTAATACAAGCCAAGTTTCATAACCATAAGTGACTTATTCATTCGTGACAAATGTTCCCCAGCCCGCTGCGACACTTTTTAATCATCTGTCTGATATGCTTAACATAACGGTAATTAAGTCCCTTTCATGTTTGTTGCTGTAATTATGTAGCCAGGTCTTGGTGGGTTAAGTTGGGCATTGTATCCTTGATCCTCCTGACACTGGGCGCATACTGTTTTTTTTTTAATTATCCACGAAGGGACGAAGTTAGGCTACATAGGCTAATTAGAGTAAAAGTAGACGGTTTATGTTGCGAAAGTATCAGATTCAGTTGAACTTTTCTTCCAGACTTTCTTTTTCGTCTGATACCTTTTGACTCTGTTACAGTATTATGATTCATTAACTGTTTAGCTTGCTTACATATTTCTTTAAATGACATTTAGAGTTTGTATGTTTAATGTTGTCCCTTAAAGAATGATCCCTGTGATCAGTAAAGTATTTTCTTGTGTTGTCTTGCCTTGCCTTGTCTTCATTGTTTAACTGACTCGAGATTTTACTTGAATAAAACGTCCTATCTGTCCACAGTTTTCCGGTGGTAAGCTCTTTCATATAGGAAGGCTCAGCACCGTGGACCTTGAAGAAGAAATAGACGAAGAGGTAATCTTGGAGGTTTATCAAATTTCCTCTTTTTCATGTTATTTTTTGTGATCCGCTGTGTTTTTTGTAGCTGGCTGCGGCATGTGCTGTATCAACTTTTATTTTGATTATACTGCTTTGGATTCAGAGTGTGACAGTTACTGTAATGTGACACACGTGCTGTTTGTGGACCAGATTTGGTGCCTTACTGTTTACTGCTCGACACATAACGAAATCGCGGACCCTCGTGTAAGTCTGCGGGAACCGCTGTGGCTCGTTTCTCTTCCCGTCGCTGTTGCACACAGCAGATTGCGCTAATTTGGATTTTTAGATTGAAAAAAACTTAACAAAACTGCATTTACATGCCCACGCACAGGATGTCAGGCAACGTTTGAGTCAATGCTGTGATAAGACCTGGAGCAACTACCAAATATGTTTCTTGGTAATAAGTGTAGGCAGTGATTTAAAAACCAAGTCGCCCTCATCCTCTCGCAGACCTTTAGCTGTTAATCTTACTGTGCAACAACTTGCGAAATAAAAGCCCTCAGTATTTGGACAACACCCTCCAGTCATGCAGGGTTCATTGAAAACCCCTTGTGTGTGTTTCTGGTTACTTTGTGTGCTTCTGATTAGGCCCACAGACAAGTTAGATAACTTAATGATCGCTCTCACATTATTCTGTGTGCAGGAGTCTGTTGTTTCCCGGCCAAAGGAGATTCCACACAACGAGAAGCTCCTTTCCCTGAAATATGAGGTAAAGGGCCAGCTTGGTTTTTCCACATAAACCGGGGTCCTTGATGGATTTTAACGCCTGCCACGAATGCCGTCATGTTCAGTGAGGGCCATGTTTGTGTGTTTCAGAGCCTCGACTATGACAACAGTGAAAATCAGCTGTTTCTGGAGGAGGAAAGACGGATGAGCCAGATGGTCGGTCTGACCGCTGACCGATTTCTGTTTTGGTTATTTTCTGATATGCGGTAAAACAAATCTGGGTGGAATATGGGGGTGGGATGGGGATCATCTTTTAAGTCGTGTCTTCTTCATAACGGGCAGGATAGAGTAAGAAATTGAGCTCACACTATGGTTTATAATTGAGTAAGGTATAACTGTGAATTGTTTTTTTTTTTTTTTTACGGTGGCTCAGTATGCCTCACTAGAGGAAACAGTGAATGCAGTAAGAGTATGTTGGGTAGTTGATAGGCCATAACTAGTGTCAGTGCTAACGATGATGCTAACAATGGCGCTAAACTAACATTGATGCTAACGTTAGTGCTGACGTTGATGCTAATAATGATGCTAACAATGGTGCTAATGATGGTCCCCCCCTCATCTTCTCGGGTCATGGCCTCTGTAGGGCTTTAAGTGCCTGGAGATGAGTCGCTGGCTGGTGTGCGCCCTCATTGGGATCCTCACCGGCCTCATCGCCTGCTTCATCGACATCGTGGTGGAGAACCTGGCCGGTCTCAAGTACCAAGTCATTAAGCAGAGTATCCTTCCAACAGGGACGAGTGTCCGTGACCTAGATGCCTCTTGGATTTTTTTTTCCTTAACCTCTTCTGTTTTCGCTCAGATATTGAAAAGTTCACAGAGACAGGGGGATTGTCCATCTCCCTGATCTTATGGGTGCTGCTCAACTCCGCTTTTGTCATGGTGGGCTCTGTGATAGTGGCCTTCTTCGAGGTAAGGCACAGCCTCACTATCAACCTGGTGTCTGATTGGTTGAACCAGCGTGGGGCTGGACCGGAAGGCCCCGTTGGTCACCGATTGGTTGATCCCCGTTTTCCTGTCAGCTTATTGGTGCTCTCTTTCTGTGTCTCTCAGCCGATTGCAGCTGGAAGTGGAATTCCCCAGATAAAGTGTTACCTGAATGGAGTGAAAATACCCCGTGTTGTGCGCCTTAAGGTAATATGCTGGTGTGTTACCCGATCCCTTCGAAACTCCTCCTGGGTGTGGTGATTCTGTGAATGACTTGTCTGGTCAGATCCAAATTAATTTTCCTGTTTGCCTGGCCATTGCTGCAAGGATAAAGGCAGTAAAACTGAGTCATTAGATGACATCACTGATTGTAAAGCTGTTGCCCCCCCCCCATCCCCTGTGTCCAGACTCTCATGGTGAAGGTCTGTGGAGTGATTTGTTCAGTGGTCGGCGGCCTCGCTGTGGGGAAGGTGAGAGATTCCATTCCGTACCACCAGCCGGTCAAGGACCACTTTGGCAAAATGATGGTAAGCACCTCTGCC
>JAODJW010000045.1:11869424-11899743 GCA_026777045.1 Hyperopisus bebe
TGTCCTGTCACGGTGACACTGTTCCTGCAAAGCTACGGCCGGCCCTGTCCTGTCACGGTGACACTGTTCCTGCAAAGGTAAGGCCGGCCCTGTCCTGTCACGGTGACACTGTTCCTGCAAAGCTAAGGCCGGCCCTGTCCTGTCACGGTGTCACTGTTCCTGCAAAGCTACGGCCAGCCCTGTCCCACTCCGCTTCGCAATGTGCCTCGGCTAAAATTAGCGGCCTTAGCTGTGCCACAAAGTTACAAAAAATCATGATCACAAATGACACCTAAATAAAACCTCTTAGTATTATACTAACAACAGAACCTTTATCAAGGATTTGCTTCTATGAACCTTCACATTATTGATGGAATTTTTTAAATAAAGGGCTTAAAAGCGTTTATGCTAGAATGTGGTATGAAGTGCAGGTCTAAACCCTCAAGCTGAATAAGGAGAGAGTTCCAGGTTGAATTCTGGACAAAGTCTGAATTATTTACCGTCTCTTGGGACTGAGTATAACTTTAAATATAGAAGGTGGTGAACATGAAGCTACATTATCATCTAGGCGATATAACACTGCTGAGTGTGTGGACAGTATAAAGTAGCGCTTTGGATTTGCAGGACAAGCTGTGGCGATGATTCAGCAGACAAACACTGTGGGGGGGTGCACAGTTGTGGCCTGTGGGCAAGGTCTCACAGAGACACTACTGCTGCTTCTCGTCGAGTTTCTCTTGGACTTTCTGCGGCTTGTCAAACTGTATCAGCCGGAGAATGTCCTTATTGTCCATCACACCCTGAATGAACTCCCCCTCGGAAATTTTATCTGAGGGGGACAAGAAAAAAAGACATGAAGAAATAAAAGTGTTTCGACACTCGAGAGAGTTAGCGATCCAGATCTATGCATGTTGTATAGATCTACACATGTATGTTATAGGGATTATAGAAAGTGTAAGAAAACTAGAGCTGTCTGCATGATTATGTGTACTTGTTTATACACAGTAGGGGCTCAGATTCTGTATTGATGGGGAAAATATTACCGTTTTCATTCTTTCCAAAGAACTTCCATACTTTATCAGCTCTCTTTTGTGGCGTATTCTCATCCTCCGGAAGGTACTTCTGATCCTCTAAGGATATCATTTTGAATATCGCCTACAAAGATGCCAAACAGAACAAAATGGAAAAAATTAAGAGACCACAGCAGTTTTTTGTTTCACGCATTTCTCAATTTATGGGTGTGCGTCTGTGTGAAATATATATTGTTTTTGCAAACTGCAGCCTGGATCTTCCCTGTATCTCATTAATGAAGGCCTTCTTCCTTCTTCATGGGTCTTCATTCCTGCTTCTAGGAGCCTGATATGAACTGTCCTAGCAGTGCACTTCACATCACCTAATGTTTCCCATTCCTTTTGAAGGTCACTTAATACCATCCTCCAATTCATGACGCACTGCCCGGATAAATTGACGATCATCTCTGGCATTAGAAAGTCGCTTCTGCCCTCTACCTGGCTGCTTTATGGTCATTCCCAGTGTCTCCTGCTTCACCTTATACTTGTGTACTGCTGTCTCAGAGACTTTGAGCCTGGAAGCAGCCTGCTCACAATGCAGCGTTCTGCCAGCAGAAGTAGGATTCAACCAGGATTTAAAAATGCAGATTTTTTTAATTTACAGAGTGGTCTCGTAATTTTTCCCAGAGCTGTATATAACACACTAAAACAAATGCAAATGAACAGTAAGACACACTAATACCTTCCTCATGCAAATCTCTAAACAGATTACAGGAAATAATGAGATGTAATCTTCTTTATGTGAAACCCTGGGCTTTCAATACACTGACAGGGCAGGTGAAGTCTTTTATTCTAGTGGAAATGCCATGTTACATAAGGAGAGAGAAGGACTGGTGCAGGGATCGCTGCCAAGGCTTAAATGTTAATTAAACAAAAGCAAGAGAATCGCCTCAAATCCCCTCACAGTGAGCAGACCAGCTGCGGAAGATTATAGGCGCACTGATATTTCTAACATATTCAAATGTATCATTCAGGCTGAATTCAACACTTAAAGTAAAGACGCTTTTCTCTTCCATCTTCTAAACACTCATCCAACAGAACATCATGGAGCTAATTCTGGGAAGCCCTGGGCACAAGGCCAGAGAAACAGTCTACAGAAGTGTTTTCCAATTCGGTCCTCGGGGACCTACAGACGGTCCAGGTTTCTCTGGCTGTGGGTCACCACACACACTGTATGGAGATGGGGACTCGAACCCCTAACCGTGAGGCATGTGGAGACGCTGTTAGCTACCTAGCTAATCTTTGTTCCGCTGACAATGCCATGTACTGTTCACTCTGTGCCACACTTATTCAGCATTATGCCCCTTAACGCCCAGCTGACCCCATTTCTCAAAAAAAAAAAAAAAAAAAACACGTCACTTTGGATAAAACTGTCTGTTAAATACATAAAATGTAACTAAATATGTTAGCCAGAATTATTGTTTTTTTGCTTGGTCACATGAAGTGACCAGTTTTACCGCCAGAGGCTCTGGTCAGCTACCTTGACGATCTCCTGCACCTCGTTCTTGCTGATGGTGCCGTTGCCGTCGACGTCGTACAGGGCGAACGCCCACTCCAGCTTCTGCAGGGTTTTCCCGGACGAGGTCAGGTGCAGAGCCACCACATACTCCCGGAAGTCCAGCGTGCCGTCGGCGTTGGTGTCGAAGCTCCGGAAGACGTGCCGCGCGTACTCGCTGGGGTCGGCGTCCGGGAAGAAGCTGGAGTAGATGCTTTCAAACTTCTCCCTGGTGATACGCCCGCTGGGACATTCCTTCTGAAAGGACTGGTACCAGGCATGCAGCTCCTCCTCGCTGTACCTCGTGTTGAGTTTCAGGTCCTCCAGGAGTTCTTTGGACAGCGATCCGCTTTTGGTGTTACCCATTTGTGGGTGAGGCTCGTTGTGGTTCGACTGGGGTTGGGATGGCGGCCGGATCTCACCTGACCCGTGAGTCCCGACAACCCTGCAGGTGGTGAAGGAACTCAGGGATCTCCATCTAAATCCTCTTGAACCTTCTTAAAGATTAAGCCGATCAGTGCGTCACCATTGTTTAGGTCATAGGACAGACCGGCAAGCTTCCTATCACAAACGCAGTGTCCAAACGCAGTGTCCAAATGCAGTGTCCAAACGCAGTGTCCAAATGCAGCGTCCAAACGCAGCGTCCTCACCTGCTCTGCACGCCATCCTCCCAACATGAATCAAATTACATGCACATTCAATCAGGTTAATCTGTTTGCAGCTACATTGATTTCAATATTTTCCAGTCACATCTTTAGCTGAAAGGAAAATATAACGAAATACAAATCCAAAATACTCCATCCCGCCCAGAGCGTTCGCCCCCCCGCCTACTCTGTACCCTGTGAATCCTGGGATAGGCTCCAGTCCCCCCCCCTCCACCTTGGGATCCTGCATTAGACAGACAGTTTGAAGATGAATGGAAGTGCAAAAATCTTTTCATTTATTTTTAACTACTCCTGTATTTATCATCTTTGAAATCTGTCAAAAAATTACCATATCATTACCTATTGAATGGAAAGGGACCGTCAGGTTTTCATGGTGTAGCTTTTAGGGTATTTACGGTAGTGAACGCCAGACGTGTCTCTGCGTGGACGGGATGCGTGATGTAGGCTGGAGGGAGGCCAAGGTAAACATATCTGGCCATCTACCACATGGTCACTGGAGTAACTGGTCTGCTATGAACGGACTGAATCAGTGTGGGGGGGGGGGCTGCCACATTGCAGGCCGTCCTATGAGCAAATGTTCGCTGCCACATTTGGAGATGTGAATGAACAATAAGCATGTACTTCCAGGTAGGTATGCAAATAAAACTGTATTTTCTGTATCCATTCTATCTAGTCTGGTGTGGAATTACATAAATAGGTGTGAACTTTGCTATAAGTGGTAATTGAAGAAAAAATTTCCCAGAAACCCTCAGTCCATTTGTTGCTGTTTTTGAGATCCACCGATGACATAAAGTCAGGCTTCCTCATCTTCCATCCATCCATCCATCCATCTATCCCTTTTCTGTACCTGCCTGTCCTATTCAAGGTTGTGAGAGTCTGGAGTCTATTCCGGAAGCTACGGGCAGAGAATAACCCAGGATGGGGCACCATCCCGTGTCACGGTACCGTCACACACCACTCACTCACACGTACACACCTATGGGAAATCTGGTATCCATCCATCCATCCATCCATCCATCCATCCATCTTCCAGCTGTTCACCTTACGCTGGCTCACAGAAGCCCTGTGGTTTATGCTGCCTGTTTTATTAACTTCCTGCAGAGCTGACACAATAAGATGCCTCTGTGTGCCAGACGAAATTAAAAGCGTCACTGGCAGCTATTTCCATCTATCACGCCTCGAATATGTGATTCATGCAACATGCGCCGCACGTAAGAAACTTCCACCCAATAACATGGAGCATTCACGCTGCTGTACTCACCGATGCTCTAAGCCAGTGCTTCTCAGACCAGTCCCCGGCGACCCCCCCAAGATGCTCCCTGTTTTTCCTCTCTCCCAATTCCCTGGGTGCTGGGAGAGAACAAAAACTTGTACACTGACGGCTGGTTTGAAAAACATTACTCTAAGTTCCCGTTTTTTTGGGGTGGGGGTCCCAGCATGCATCAGGCTGGCTCCCCCCCCCCCCCCCCCCCCCCCCCCCGGGCGTGTAAGATAGCATCAACTCTGAGCCGTAACTTCGGCCTGGGTCAGACTTCACTGTCCTAAAGCCTTTTGACACTAATTGAGTTTTCATACGGTTCAAGCGTCACGTAGGCAGTAAGGACTCCTCAGCCTGCGGGATGTGGCTCTAGTTGGGTTATAAGCCCAGACTATTCCGAGACCCCATGTTGGGGTACCTCTCATGAGAGGGACGCATCACCGAGATCGACGCTGCCAACACTCCAGTCAACCGCCCTGAGGAGAATATTTGCATTGTTGGTTGTATAAACATAGAGGAATAACCAAGCAGAAACAGGAACAAATATCTGTGCGGCAAGTGATCTGAGTGCGTGCCACAGCCGCCATAACCGCCACAGCCGCCACATCCGCCACAGCTGCCATAGCCGCCACAGCCGCCATAACCGCCACAACCGCTACAGCCGCCACAGCCGCCATAACCGCCACAACCGCCACAGCCGCCATAACCGTCACAGCCGCCACATCCGCCACAGCTGCCATAGCCGCCACAGCCGCCATAACCGCCACAACCGCCACAGCCGCCATAACCGCCATAGCCGCCATAACCGCCACAACCGCCACAGCCGCCATAGCCAGCATAACCGCTATAGCTGCCACACCCGCCACAACCGCCATAGCTGCCTTAGCCGCCACAGCCGCCATAGCTGCCACACCCGCCATAACCGCCATAGCCGCCACAGCCGCCATAGCTGCCACACCCGCCATAACCGCCATAGCCACCATAGCCGCCATAGCCGCACCGCGCTCCTGCCTCGGCAGCGCCGCTAATCTCTCGGGGAACCAGCCAGACTTCTGCGAGCTAATGTCAGATTAAGGTCTCAGCCAATGCTCACCTCATTATCCCAGGCCATCTATTTCTGCTGCTCGCTCGTCATGGAGCGTACAATCCGGGTGATTCGGCTTATATCCATCAGCACACGGAGTGAAAAGGGTAGTTAGAAAAGTAGAAAGAAAGTTTACAGGCATAAAATTAACACAAAGACACCGTCTGTGTGGTACGCACTTCACTATCACACTTGGCTGATCTAAATATAGGCCCAGGCGTGATATGTACAGAATGATCTGCCATATGTATGTATTATAACCAGCCAGCTGTCTGCAGAACTGATGATTAATATTATTGTTTAAATTACTATAGTAACAAGCTGCATAATCCATCTATACATCCATCTTCCTTCTAAGGCTTCTGTTTTGGAGTCTGTTTTAGTCAGCACATGGCACAAGGCCACTACTTTGAGAAAACTATTTATCTTAATATTTGAGGACTGAATTCCACTATATGGCTCTATACCATGGACTTGGAGGTATTGGATTTGGGGTGGACCGTGTTCAGCATAGTTACTTCACATCAGTGGTGGAAATTTCAGGTCCAGAAAGTAAAAACACTGACCAAAATTTTATTTCAACCAGACATTTGGGAATAAAGAATCACAGTCACAGTGTACTCAACTGGTTGGTCATGACAGAATCTTGGTTTGGATTTTTGTTTTCTGGATCTGAAATTTCCACCTCTGCTTCATACTTACAGGGTAAGAAGTTGAAAGCGTGCCTCCTCTCTGCATTGTGGAAATCTCTGTGCTCGTTCTCTGTGCTCGTTCTCTGTGCGTTTCATCAGTTTCTGCTGACTACTTGAGTTTTCTCCCACAGTCCAAGGACATAAAGCAGGTAAGTGATTAGGGTAGGTGTGTTTCTTGTGATGGTGTGGCACGCAAAAAATGCAAAAAGTGAGCAAGCCTTATTTTTTAGGAAAACCGTCTGCTATGTTGGGGAAATGGGAGGCCTTAATACCTAAAACAGGTTTAATACTGACTTTCCTATAAACCCAGCATCATCCAAACAAAGTCTGGGTTTTGAGCAGAACACAGTCATCTGTTGCAGTCCTGAGGGGTTTGGAAGCCGGTCCACTTGTTGGCAGAGCACAATGCTAACACTCTTAGCATGGAGAGCTAACTTTCTGCTCCTTCCCATATGCGGGATACACTGGCTGACTGAGACTCTGCGTGGCTTTTACAGTCCAGGCTGCGGAAGAGCGAAGTCAGCAAATCTGCCAGATTTTAAGCAGACAGCCTGGGAAAAAAAGAGCGAGGTTCCCACTGCACACTGCAGCCGTCACCAGCTTCGCTAATGCAAACCAAAGAACAAAAATGCTAACGCGAGATTCCCCAGTCGTCTCATTATATTTTCAGTTCCAGGTTTCCGACATGTAAACACTCTGCTCAGACTTTCATCAGGTCCGTGCCACAGCAGTTTTGCAAAGAGATTCTCAAGGTCGTACTGTAACAGAGTATTACATAAGATGATTCTGGCTGGTTGCCATAGTGAGCCAGTTACTGCCAATGTAATATGTGCAGCACTGTTTTTAACTAACCTGACTGTCTAGGTACTGACCATATTCACGGTATATGCTGCCCACCAAACCAGTGCTGAGAGTCAGACTGTAGGAATCATTATATACATAGATGGCATCTAGGCCTCCCAGGCGCCGGGTTGCAGGTTCGAATCCTGTTTTCACTTGGTGTGTAAGGAGTCTACATGTTCATCATCTATTATGCATGTTTCCTCACAAAGTCCAATGACACTAAGGTTAATTGGTGTTTCTAAGTTGCTCATAATATAGTCCGCTCAGTGGCCACATTATTAGACAAATCTGTCGACTACCAGGTAGGACAAACATCTGTCTCCAGAACCCCTCTGAGGGTAGACGAGTCAGGTATTCAGAGAAGCCTTTCTGTATACCGCTGTTCCACTGAGATGTTATTTTTGCGTTTCCCATTAGATTTAATGAACTCGGCTGTTCTCTTCTGACCGCTCTCATTAACAAGGTGTTTTTTGGCAGCAGAAATGCAATTGAATTGATGCTTTTTTTGTTCATCAGTGAGATTCTAGAACCATGTCTGTCACCCCCAGTCACATTACAACACACACAAACACACACACATTTCTTTAATGAATGCATCATTGCAGATATCCTACACTCGGTCATTTCTTTCATTTTAAGCAACTCCAACCTCAATGACATTTTGGAGAAGAACAAGTTTGTTACGAGGACATTTCACATAAGCGCCTAGTCCTCTCACAGGTCAAAGTGTCCAAGCTTCAGGTTAGAATTGTGACCTGGGAGAAAATCCTGGTCAGTAAAGTCACTTTACCATCCTTCAACCGTCACACATCATACTTAGCAAGATCAATGGTTTCATGAATTTCCCAGACTATTCTACTGGTGATTTTGCCCTTGATCTGGTCAGTGGAAAGATCGAGAATAAAGAAAGGGATGTCAGTCCTCAGAGTCTACATTGAACACATTGAAGATTTGGAACCCCTGGAATGCACCCAAATCTCTGACACAAGCAGAAACCCTGCAGCTATTAAACAGTTGTATAGTCAGCATAATCTGCCAACTAAGGCAGCTAAATCATTTTTTTTCTGCCAACTTGGAGGTGACATGTCACTTAACCAACAGTAGCTGTGAATTTTACGTGGTGGTAGAAAATTAAAGACACATCCTTTCCCCATGACATACAAAGCCAGATCTTTTCCTGCATTTGCTGCCAGCATTTCTGGGCTAACTCCTCGTGTTATCATTTATCATAGGCTCTTGTCACGTGATCCCAATTAATTAGAATGCCTTGCCGACGTAACGAAGTTAACGTGCAGCGCTCTGCTCATGTGACCATTGCACGGATCTGTCCTCTTCAAGGGAAGCGTCACTGTTTACTCTAGGTTAAATATTTTGTTGGGGGGCGCTGTTTCATAAAAAAGGGGGTTAAGTACTGTGCTAATAGCTTGGTTTACTGTAGGTGGCAGCTTGTCGGAGGTCATTTTATTCAGGGCGGGAGTAAACTTTTGCCCTGGGAGAGAGGAGTAAATTACTCATGGGCGGGGGGTGGCTCAGTCATGCCTGTCCTTCTTCTCGAAGGCATACTGTGGCTCCTTCATCATGTGGAATGTGTGCACATCACCCTGCTCCTGGGGAGGGGGGCTCTCCTGGCACTGCCACGGCAGAATGCGGGGGCTTAAGATGACAGAGACGGCTGCAGTAAGCGCGGTCCTGTCCTGTTAACATCATCCGCACAAACGGGCACGACGGCAACAGCTCTAAAGCAAATACTCAGTTTCTCAGAGGATACCAGTGAAACCTCGACATTTAAAACAGAACATGCAATAGCTTCTGATTACACAATGACTGCAGCTGCAAAAGCAGGTGGTAGCGATGCTCGGCAATTTTGTGAGATTAAATTCTGCCATCTAGTGGACACAAAAATATATTGCAGCTACGGTACGTTTGGACTGTAAGACCCAGAATGTTCGCTGGGTCCGGTTCGGCTGAATTTTACTGCTGATTTACTGCTGCGGATTCTTGTGATGCTGAAGAAGCTTGCCTATAATGACCTGAAAATCAGAATATCTACTACACAAAAATAAAAGTATTTTCAGCTGAAAATGCCTACTAAATTAAACAAATGCGTTTTTTACGGAATAGTCAAATTCCATATCCATGGAATACCACTGTATTCACAAGACATCTATTGGTCAGTCAATTGATCGGCACACGCAGAGAATTAAAACGTGATGCTCGTGTGAGGAAAGTTTTGTTTTTGTATATAACCAAACCTATTTTCAATAGTCGAGATGATAGAATATTTCATACACAACCATAATAAAAATCACTCACAATAGAGTGCGAAATAAACTCCATTCCGAAGTCTATGTAACTCCTCGTTAGTATAGTGGTGAGTATCCCCGCCTGTCACGCGGGAGACCGGGGTTCGATTCCCCGACGGGGAGAACATGTGTTCTTTTGACTCGGTCTTTAAGCTTCAAAAGGCACCAAGCTAGAACCAGCCCCGGCATCTGCTCCCTGTTACTATAGAAACGAGGCTTGTAACTTGCACTCATAGATCATTTTCTGCGGGACGCTTAGCAGCGCAACATCTGAAAGTAGCCTCGGGTTATAGGTGTCTGGTTTTTATGATTGATGCACGGATGGATGGACGGATGGATATTTAATAAGAGATATAAACAATGAGGTCCAGTCGCCAGCTAATCATGTTAAATACGTCATAAACCTATGGTTGTTGACCATGAACCCACAATAAAAAATAACGTGTATAACTAGGAAGGTCAATTAGCAAATTTCAATTTTGGTTCAATATAATGACATTGTCCTTAACTCTCCAGTGCAGGAGGCGGCGGTAATGCGCCTCGAATGCAGCCGATCCTGTCTGTGATACAACCGAGGAAGAACCGATTACTTTGGGGGAGGAGGGGCAGGCGACTCGGAAGAAAAAGCAGCAGAAGCCAATGCAGCCTGTAGCCCATTCAAAGGCCTACTGTCGGACCTCTGCTTATTTTGCAATACGTCTTTAGTACGGGCTGGAAAATGTCCGATTTCGATGAGTTTGAGAAGCAGTTGAGCGAAAATCGGCAAGGTAAGTCTGGCTTTGAAGATCGGTGTATGCTCCCTGTTTTAGGGTAATAAAGTGGCCGGCGTGTCCTAGCGCCGTGGATGGTGCGGAGGGCACTTCAGCTGCTTCCTAAAAGAAAAGCGCGGCTGGGAAATCGGTGCTTTTTATGCGAGCGCTCGCCGATTCTTAAACCTGCCCGATCCCGCTTCTCCCAGCTGCCGCACGATCCCCGAAAACTGACCGCTTTCCTAAATCACTGACATTCTTTGCCTGGCATTGTTATAAAGATCGCTAGGCCTGCATCCATCAGTCCCAGGCGTACATAACATGGACATTTAAATGAAACGTTATTGGGGTGCACTTGATTTGAAAACCTGCGTTTCAATCTATTTATTTATTTACCATTTGACACTTGGATCATAAATTGCGACCTGCATGTTTTCATTCAGAGTAACACGCTCTCCATGCTTTGCCTGGATGTTTGTTGCAAACGTTATATTTTCAAGATCACGTTTAAAGTTTGATGCAAATACAAACTACTGCGACCACTTGATTTAAAGTCCACACTTAGTAACACTGTTAGTTACTTGGTTTTTAAATACTGCGACTGGTTTTCTATATGATATGATTTTGTCCCTTTCCGAAGCACAATACCTTTTCCCTTGGGTCCAGAATGCTGACCTCTGCCCTGTCATCCGTACAGAATAAATCATTTTCAGCCGATCGCCGTTTCCCCATGATGTATTGATTCTAAAAATCAGCCGCGTTCCCTGGAATCATAACAACTGCTTTTAGGTCGTTATTGCAAAGTCTTGTACCTGTATCCACCTTTACAACGACTAGCAATGACTGTCAATGATACATAATTATATAACAATACACATATAACCATTAAAGAAATTCGAGTGCAGAGAATGCAGTATAATGAATAAACTTAAGCCATACTAACGTAACTTAAATATACAACATGCGTTACAACGGAGTCGAAAGTAGGATTGATTTATGTACCGATCAAATGAAAATCTTGTCATATCAGCTACTTATCACGCCAGAAACTAAAATGTCATTCGACCGGACCTGATACGGCTAGACGAGCGCTGACTGCCGCCGTGTTTGATAAACTACAAGTTAAAGTCATTCATATCTGCGCTCGGATGCCGGCGATTGCGGGAATTGGTTATTACTGATTTAAGATGCACATTGACCGCTCCGTGTCTGTACTTTTGCAGAGGTGCATTACCGTAGCGCCGTTATAATTGATGCATGAAGCTGAATCCTCCAGCAGCATCTGCGTTTAAACGCTTCACTGAAAACTGCACCTTCAGGGATTTATTTAAGGTTCTATATGAAGGACCTGCTGGGATAGAAAGGTGATATTTTATTGTGAGTGCAGTAAAATGCTGTCTCTGAGATTGAAACGATATTAATTACCCATCCATCGTCCAACCACTTATCTTGGTCAGGCTCACCTGGAGCCTGTTCAGGCAAACTCCACACACAGAGAGCAGAGGCAGAATTCAGGCCTCCAGACTCAGAGGTGTGAGACAGCTGTACTCAACACTGAGGGACTGTGCTGCCACAACATTAATTAGTCTGATTATATGTTTGTTTATTTTTTTTACAACAGACTGACATTCAAGGGGATGTCCTTGTGCCCTTGAAAGTATTAGCCATTGAGAGATGGGTGTTTTTGTTTCAGGAGGGTGTGATTGACTGTGAATTGAATGGAGGTGCTTCATTCTGGTGAGGAAACTGGGGAGTTTGTCTTGTACCACATCTTGCTCTCTGTCGGTGACTTTTAAGGCATAGCGCAGGGTCAGCCAGCATCCAGCCCCCCAGGGAAGTTGGTGATATGATTACTCCGTGACTCATGGGCTTCAAACCCACAACCATCCGGACATGCATTCATAACCCCGCTGAGTTCCACACCTTGGATTTATCGAAGTGGATGGTAGGGGACGGTCATGTCGCTCCGTCCACTGTCTCACTGATACCACGGTTTCGTCCCCCAGAGCGGGAGAAAGAACGACACAAGAAGCGTAGCCGCAGCCGGTCCCTGAGCCGCGGCGAGAAGCACCGTCGCTGGAGCAAGGACTCCAGGGGGCGGAGTCACGAGAAGCGGAGCAGCAGCCGCGACCGCAAGGCCCGCGACCGACGCAGCGCCTCACGCGAGCACAAGAAGCACAGGTACCCCCCCCTCACGGTCCCGGTGACAGGCAGCGAAGGTGACATCTAGCTTGGTTTGAGGCCTCTTGACAAGTTTCTTTCACAATCAACCAATCGATTTCTTTCCCATCGAAGGGTGACTGTATCCATATTAAAATTTAACTGCCGTTTATAAGCAGCCCCTGTCATAGCGATGGGACCTCAAAGCCAGCCTTAAAAGCGGAACGCGTTCACACCCTCATGACATTAATCTGCCTGCGATCCAAAGTTAAATGTAAACATCCTGCCTTGTGTTTGTTTTTGCCGGATTCTGAGTGTTTACACCGTACTGTGTCGGGGAAAACAGCCCTTCTGTTTTATGTTTGGGCAGCTACTCTCCTCGGAGAAGCCGTAAGAAAAGGACATACAAGTACTGGGATGTTCCCCCGCCGGGATTCGAGCACATCACCCCCATGCAGTACAAGGCGATGCAAGGTATGACTGCGACGGTTCCATGTGTGCTAGTTCAGTATTTCAAGGTTATGGTATATTGCTTGCAATGAAAGGATTTATTTTGGAGTGCCCTCCTCCCCCCTGCTGGTCAAAGAGAGAATAACACTTGAGATTATTTCACGCAGCGTGAAGGGAGCTCAAACCTAGGGGTTCGAAGCAAGTGAAGGCAACGCTCTGGCTGTCCTGGCTGTCGCTGGTTGGGGTCTCGAAGCCCTTTTTCCTCCCCACAGCTGCAGGGCAGATCCCCACCATAGCTTTACTAGCGACCTCCACCACCAGCGGCGTGGCAGTGACGCCCACCCAGGTGCCAATGGTCGGCAGCCAGATGACCCGGCAGGCCAGGCGACTTTATGTCGGCAACATCCCCTTTGGCCTGACAGAGGTGAGTCCCGGCAAAGTCCCACGTTGCCTTCTGACATTCATGTGGGTGTCGTGTGCGGCTCAGTGGGTTAGGACGCTGAGCCGGTCACCAGAAGGTTGTTGGTTCAAATCCCTTGTCCCGCAGAGTGATTTCACCATTGGGCCACCTGTTTCGATTTTTGCCATCAGTGGCTGCATGTCCTTATTTAGTGTGTTTGCTTGTGTTTTTAGGAGGCCATGGCAGATTTCTTCAATACCCAGATGCGGTTGGCTGGTTTGTGTCAAGGTCCCACCAATCCCGTCCTTGCTGTTCAGATAAACCAGGACAAGAACTTTGCTTTCCTAGAAGTAAGAGTCTTTTCTGCCTAATGGCTGCTGTGTCCAGGCGGAGACCGCTTCCGTCCCTGATTAACGGCATTCCTTCTGCCCTAGTTTCGGTCTGTGGATGAGACCACACAGGCCATGGCCTTCGACGGCATCATTTTCCAGGGTCAGTCGCTAAAAATCCGGCGGCCTCACGACTATCGGCCTCTGCCTGGCATCTCGGAGCAGCCCGCCTTCCACGTACCAGGTCCGTTTTGCTTGTCGCCGCCGTAACATTAATCTTTGTTTACCTTTGAAGAGCCGATTGGCAAGGCCGGTTTTTTCATACTCGTTAAGGGCTGGCTGTCCTTCGCAAGCTGTGGATGTCTGTCGTCGTATAAAGAGGGACCGTTTCACTTTTATTTACTTAACGTTGTAAATATTTAGCAGGCACTTTTATCCAAAGTGAAGAATGTTTTTTTGAGAAAGCAAAGTCAGCCAGTCCCTCAAGCAAACTCATGGGCCCAGTAGTGTAATCACCAGTGATTTGAACCAGTGATCTTCTGATCTCAATGGTGGCATCCTAACTTCTGTTAACATAGGGGTGTTGTGTGGCTCTGTGGTGTTTGCCCATGATCGGAAGGTTGCTGGTTCAAATACCAGGGTTGACACAGTGATTTCACCACTGGGCCCTTGAGCAAGGGCCTTAACCCCCAGCTTGTTCTATGGTTGCTGGTTACAATTCCAGTCAAGAATTCTGGACACACCTACTGAAAATCATCTGTTTTTCAGCAAGATAATGACCCAAAGCAAATGGATAGAAAATTGGATAGAAAAGTACGTGCAAGGTAGCCAGCTTGTGCGCAGAACTCATGGAACCTCTTTCGGGACTGTTAGGGAAGCGTTCCAGATGGTTGCATCCAGAAGCTGGCTGAAGGAACGCCAAGAGTCTGAAATGCTGTCATCGAAGCCAAAGGCGGCACTTTTGAAGAGACTAAAATTTTGAGATGCTGA
Source organism: Hyperopisus bebe (assembly GCA_026777045.1). Lineage (NCBI taxonomy): Eukaryota > Metazoa > Chordata > Actinopteri > Osteoglossiformes > Mormyridae > Hyperopisus > Hyperopisus bebe. The sequence goes on from JAODJW010000045.1 coordinate 11,883,889, forward strand.
ACGTTTCTCCTGGTCATTGCAGCATTTCATATGTATAACTTTCATGCCCAAAGGCCTTTTACTATAAGGTGAATGACGGCTAAAATAGAGACAAATGCATTAAGAGCAGGTGTGTCCAGACTTTTGACTGGTGCTGCATATGTCAGCATGTCCCATGGAGAGTAAGATGGGATAGACAAAAAAACAGTCATCAAACTGCCCTAATAGTTAGGTATTTTTTACTGGAGTTACATTTATCTGATATAATATAGAATATAAAGGCGTTATATTGATTTGAAGTTGGTGTTTGCTTATTTCACTCATGTCGTCTGCTCGTGGTGGTTATGCGACTGCTGTGAAATCGGCCCGCGCTGGGTATCATGCCGCTGTGTCCGCAGGAGTCGTCTCCACTGTGGTTCCAGACTCGCCTCACAAGCTCTTTGTCGGAGGCCTGCCCAACTATCTCAGTGACGATCAGGTAGGCTGCCCTCCGTCTCTGTCGCCGGGGAGCCGACCCACAATCCTCCTGTGTTACTGTTCCACTGCTGCACATGGAGCTCAAACGCACGCGCTTGCATAAAAAAAAACCCTCATCCCTGTGTGACTGATTAGTAGGAAACACCTGTCAAAGTCGCCGCTTAAAATTAGTTTTTGTACAAAATTTACATTCGTTACGAGGTTCGGGGGGGGGGGGTTGGGTGCATTTAAACACAGACTATCAAGTTAAAAGTCAACTTCTTGTTTAAAGCTGCTGAAAATACCTGTACATTTGACTTTTTTTTAAAAGGATGTTCGTGGAATTTATTAAACATTTATTAAACATATAGGTCATGGGTTGACGGTTACATTGCGCTCATTGTTTACCCAGCTGTAAATTATGAAGATATCGATAGTCTAACATTTAAAGGGCACGTTGCCCAAAACCTCACGTTAGCAACTTGCATAGTTGGAACCGTATGACTTAATGGACCCAACTATGTAAGTTGCTAATGTTGTTAACAAATAACCTTGTTAGCAACTAAGGCTTTAGGAAACGTGCCCACAGCTGGCTGCTTGCCAAACCAGTTGCGTAGTCAGTCCTTATGCTGCCTTTTGGTTGTACCTGGAATATTTGTATATTGGATTAATTGCAGAGTGTTAGTCGGATGAATCAGCCACGTCGTTTTGCTGCATGACAATTTAAAATCCAGTCGGCTGTGCATCACCTAACTGACGAATACCTCCACATTTACGTAGACCGTGCGTGAATTGTGGGAGAGAATAAGGATCGAGTCCCCAAATGCTTCAGTATTACCAGACATCCCGTGTCACACACTGAGAACAACGGCTTAACGTCCTGTTAACAGCGATGGGGCGCTGCGGAAGAATCATTCCCTACGTTGCTATGTCGCTCCAAAGGCAGAAAATACTTCGGACCTCTTTCCCGGTGAACAGTTATCAGTTTCACTGGAGTTTTCACGTCGTGCCCCATGGCCTGTTCTGTTATGGCGTCAGTGAAGGATAATATTGCCATAATAACCTGCACAGATGAGGTCGTCTTACTCTGAAAGTGTTCAAAGGGTCATATTTAGATTGCTATTTCTCATTAGCATCTTTTATGATTTTTCTATATGGCCACCCCACTGAAAACGGCCCATTATAGACATAATCCATGCAGGCATTTAATATTTTATCTATTTATTTTGCAAAAGTTAATCGCAAAACGTTTTGCATCCACCCCTGCATTGTAGTATTTTGAGCGCTGGTGCCCCCTCACTTTAGCCTAAACTGTGAAAAATGGCAGAACAGATTGATGTTTCAGTGAAAGGTAAGTGAGAAGTGCAGTCGGCCTGTTTTTTTTTTGTTTTTTTTTCCCTCCTCCTTTTCGGATTGTCATCGTAATCTTTCTTATCCAGTATGAGTCACATGTAATCCAAGTCAAGAGGAAGGCTGTACCAAGGCAGCACTGGGGGAGAGAGTTTGAATCCAGCAGTGCTGTTAATGTAATTCACGTCAACCAGTAAATGTACCATAGATGGGTGAAATGGAAACAGCTGCTTGTATCCTGGTGTTTACATTTTTTTTTGCAGTCCCTGCTACAGCTTTGATACTTACAGCTCTTTCGTTTTTGTTCCCCACTTTGTCCCCAGCTAGGGGCCTGTAAGATCGTTAAGTCTTCGCTCATAATTTGTTCAGTAGTACTGACCTACTGCTGCCATGCCAACATGTAACACAAGGCAAGTAAGACATTCCGTCCCTCGCACGGATATTCTCCCTGTCGACGGCCTGCCCCTGTGGGGGGGCTCTGTCCTGGAGTGCTCTTAGGCACATGGGGTCTTTTTTTTGAGGGGGGGAGGGGAGAAGGTCTTGGTTTTGGGGTTGAAGGCTGGGGAGAGACTTATTATGCTGATCACAGGGTATAAATTTAACTGGGTTTTTTTTTTTGCCCCTAAGAGAAGGTAGGAAGTAGCTCCCTGTTGTGGCTGCAGTGTCCTGAGTGACTCCTCTCCGAAGTCACTGGTTAATGCTTCGTAACCGTAGATTCCAGTAGAGTAAGTGAGGAATGAGATTAGCCATGCTAATGCTATTTTGTCCTGTTTGGCTTCAAGCCGAGCCTCCTTTAGCAGGACACTGTGCTCAGGACACTGTGCTCAGGACACTGTGCTCAGGACACTGTGCTCAGGACACTGTGCTGAGTCTTAGCTTTAGCTGAGTTTATCTCCTGTAGGTTTTGTCCCTCTAATTAACTGCACCAAAGTGGTTCTTGGTTTGAAGCACAGGAAGTCAGTGATTCGGCTGGGTTTGTGTTCTGCTGAGTCCCCCCCCCCACCCCCACCCCCCACATAGTATACATGGAACACATAATTAACATATAATTAGCTTTTTTTATTTACAGTTTTTTTTTTTTTTACCATCTACCTTAATTACTGTGGCCGTAAAAATAAGATGCAACTTTAAGTCCATATTTCAAATTTCGTACTTACGATTATCAGAGAACTTGATTACGAATTCAGTTGTGTTGTATATACTGTAGGACGGGGGGGGGGGAGAGAGATCTGTGTTATCATTCATTGATAAGAATCAAAATAGTTACTTTTATAGACTCCCAGTAAATAAACGTCATGCAAAAAGGGCCTTGCACAGCGCTGGGGGCATTGACCTAGTGTTACACCGTAATGTCAAGCCACTTGTCATAAAGCCATTTTCCTGATGTCTTCACTGTATTCTCATGTCGTTTAACATGCCGTTTCTCCCACAGTTAAGATTAGCGTTGCTGGCAAGGCGCCGTGCCCTGGCCCATCAGGCTAACCGCCCTCGGCGTCTCCTCCTCTTGCCCAGGTGAAGGAACTCTTGACATCGTTCGGACCTCTTAAGGCCTTCAACCTCGTGAAGGACAGTGCGACGTCACTGTCTAAAGGTTACGCTTTCTGTGAATACGTGGACATCAGTGCCACTGACCAGGTGCGTGAGGCGGGCCCGCAGTTGGAAGGGCTGGTGTGGCTTGAGGCTTCTGGACGGAATTGCTTACGCTTGTGTCCGTGTGGGGGCGTGTCCCACAGGCCGTGGCTGGACTCAATGGCATGCAGCTCGGAGACAAGAAGCTCATCGTCCAGCGGGCAAGCGTGGGAGCAAAGAATGCCAACGCCGTGAGTGCCTGCCCTCGACCTTCTTTGTGATGCCATAATCCCAACTTGGTCCACATCCATAACTGCTTATTTAATCCCAGGTCATCGAAAGCCTTGGGCTCCTCCCAGGAAGCTTAATACCCCTATTTCTTGAGGTTATTTGGGTCCATGTAGATTTCTCGCTGTTGCTTGAGACGACTGGATGATCGGGGGGTATCTGACACTCTTGTCGCCCCCGGAGCAGACGGCCATCATCGAGACGCCGGTGACGCTGCAGGTTCCGGGGCTGCAGCGGCTGCAGAGCTCCGGCATGCCCACCGAGGTGCTGTGTCTCCTGAACATGGTCATGCCTGAGGAGCTGGTGGACGACGAGGACTACGAGGAGATCCTGGAGGACATCCGGGAGGAGTGTTGCAAGTACGGCAACGTGCGCTCCATCGAGATTCCGCGGCCCGTCGATGGCGTGGAGGTGCCTGGATGTGGCAAGGTGGGACCCATACTCTCCTACACCAACGGCAAAGAGAAGACCTCTGTACGCACTAAACACAGGCTCATGGGAGTTTTTCTTACACAAAAAATGTTCTGAGGGCAGAATAAAAAACGATTACATCAGATTGTAGTGGAGGTGGGACCAAGTCATCTGATTGTCTAGTTGCTTGGACCCACCTCCTCTACAATCTGATTGGTTCAGAAAGATAACCAATCATTTTTCATTCTGCCCTCAACATTTTTTGGAAGAAAACTCCCATGAGCGAAACACGACATGTCTGCCTTTTAGAGTCAAAGTCATGTAACCGACACATTGAGTAACTAGCATGATTATAAAATATCAGTATAGGAATTAGAAATTCATGCTAAAAAGCAAATACTTTTCTATTAAAAATTTACACTTAATGAGGCTTTATTGATACCCGTGGGGGAATTTCTCACCTACACGCTGCCCCCTAAAACTAACAATAACAAAGAAAATATTGTGTGACACACGTCACTTCCTGCGCCTGCCTACATTGTCGCACGCTTTAGTAGTCTTTCTGCATTTCTGCCATGGTTTACAATACAGCATAAGAGATTGTAAGGTATCTTGTAGCGTATTAACGATAAATGCTATGATCATCACAGTGTGATCCAGGACTGCCTCGGTAACAGCATTGCCGGATATGAGAATGTTTACTGTATTCTGTGCTATGTTGTCATTCACGAGCTTGTTTGATTTTTAAAGAATTGCATAACCAGCACGTAGCTGCTAATGGGCCTTCAGAGGCCCCTGTCACCACTGAAAAAAAACGCCTTTTCTTGCAGATCTTCGTGGAGTATACATCTGCTGCTGAATGCCAGCAGGCCATGCAGGCTCTGACGGGACGCAAGTTCGCCAACCGTGTGGTGGTCACCAAATACTACGACCCCGATATGTACCACAGGCATGAATTCTGATCAGGGGTGGGGGACAGGGGACAGGGGCGGGACAGGAACGGTGGTGGGCAGAGGTTATGGTAGTGCCCCCTTTAGCATAACATTTGACCCTGGACCCCCTTCCTGTTGACTTTTGAGCGCTTTGACATTGTGAAGTACATAGTTCTCCTGTACGATATTTTGCTTAACCTAACGTACAGCACAGCCTCTTCCCATCTACTAACTGGTCAGAGTCCCCCCCCCAATTAAACACTTTATTTCAGGGTTTCCGGAATGTTCTCATTAATTGAGATGGCCCTTGGGATGTGCTGTTTTTATTTATGTGTTTTTTTTCCATGTGAGTCGTTTATCAAATAACCAACATTAAAATAACATTAAATTAATAAGTAAAACTTTTTAGGTGGGGTTCAGTATTGTTAAATTGCTTGCATTTAGTTGTGCAACACAATAATGAAAATGTTTTTTTTTTTGCCTACAATGAGTAATCCAGTGGTAGTTTTTCCCTTCCCCAAATTTTAAGCATTAAATCCTGATCGGTAAATTTCATTTTTAGAGGATTTGTCATAGTACCCAACGCGTTTGAATCGTAGCAGTTAACATGTTACAAGATCGCCACTGATTGAGATGAACAAAGATCACCATGTTCAGGGGTTGTCAGGATTGTGTTTGGGAGAAAAGATCCTTTCGATCCTTCTGGATCCAGCAGCCCAGAGCATGTACCACCGAGTGGAATCCACGAGGAACGTGTCTAGTTGCTTTGTTGTAGTTTGTGATAGTTAATTCCCTTTAAGTAGCACTGCACATACACGTACGTTTCTCCCCAAGGCAGGTAAATAGAATATTCCGGTTGCTCGTTATCGCTGATGTATTTGTGAAGCTAAGCTGCAGGTTTTTTAGATCTTTTTTGGGCGAAAACGGATGGCTGCTCGTCACGTACTTCGCCGGAAGCTGTGAATGATGAATCATCGCGCCGACATTAGTGAACTGGGATTTTTTTGGGTGCCGGGAAAACGAAATAATTACAGCTTCGTCAGAGTAATAACTGTCGTTAAAAATAAGAGACAAGAGTTATAGTTGGACATTTAGGACTGTGCGTGCGTGCGCGTGTGTGTGTGTGTGGTTGTACACCCTCCTACTGTTACGGTTTTTTGCTGTTTATCACATGTGCTTTGCAATAAACTAGCGTTCGAGTTAAAGGAACTGCTACGATTGTGTGTCAGTAACAATGCTGGGTTGCTCTTTGGGCGGGTTTGGTTTGTATCTGAAATACACCCAGAGTACGACTTAACTGATCAGGAGGGCTGGCTGTGCGTGTTTTTGCGGGAGGGGTAGTCGCGGTTACAATGCCGAAATGTTATGCTCTGTAATGTCAGCAGGGGGCGTCATGATGAGTCCTTGGCGGGTTTGGCATCTGTTGTCGAGCCTGAACGCTGCATGGGAGGCAGTAATTACTGTTTTTAATCGCCTGATGTTTTATAAACGTGGATCTGAATGTGAGAACGGGTCGAGACGTGTGTGTTTTTTTTTTTTTTTTTTTTTTTTTTTTTTTAAAAAACCCTGAGCTGCGACTGCCAAGCTTTGAATAAAATCCTGCTTCTCCAGCCTCTCCGTGTGTCTGTAGGTCGGGAGAGCTGACACCCCGGTGCGATTACGTCACCCGTAATCAACGCTAGGCTCACTTCCTGCCCACGGGAGCAGCTTTTTGTCCAATTGGCTTGTTCACATGTCAATCATCGTAATATCGATTGTTTGATTGGACTGCTGAGGCTGACTCGGTGTGTTTGGCACTGCGCCTTGGCTGGGGGAGTAATGCCCCGGGATCAACCGTTTGGATCCGACGGCGTGGTGTGAAACGGCTACTGTGGGCGCTGGGTTTGCCGCATTACCAGGAGGCAACTGACGAAGAGAACGGTAAACTGCAAGAATAAACTGATGCAAGCTCAAATGCCAGAACATTCTGGTAGTCATTGAGTGAAAGAGCAGAATTTAGGATCCAAAATAATAGTCCGGTCTGGGTTTATTAGGGAATGCCTGTACAGTTAATATTCCACCGCCCCCACCCCCAAAAATGTTTTGACTAAAAATAAAGCTTCCCCAAAATAAAATCAATTGAAAATGTTTACACTTGTGTGTCAAGTGATTTGGCTTTTACAGCTGCTGACATGACAGAGTAACACTCCCTGAAATGTGTTCAGGAGCATTTCCCGTCAAATTTCTCTGCTTCTGTCTGTTTTGTAAACAGATCCGTTTCTTCCCCTTCGGTGGGATTTGCACACAGCGTTTATCTCCGACATCTGCTTGCCTGTCTGTCCCCAGTCTATGTATAAAAATGTGTGTTTTTTTTTTTTTTTAAAAAAAGCTTGATTCTTAAATGAACCGTCTCTGCAGGTACTTTCATGTACACGGGAGATTAGTGGAGATTAAACCACAATTTTTTGGACAATGGTTTTAGTATGTAAGTAGCGAAATAAAGAGTGGATCTCAGAAGTATTCAAATTTAAAAAGAGCGTCCATAACTTACGATTCAATAGCATGAAACATTTCTTAATAGAATACCTTTCAGTAAAACACGTTATACCTTTTTCATTCTTCCTTTTTTATACGTTGAAATATTCTTGGCACTTCAGTTCGTCGAAACCATTGTGTGAGTCGAATAGAAAACAGCACTACAACATCCAATAGAGGGGCTGATGTTAAATGGGTGGTCGGGTCTATATCCCCCTGGTACGAATGGGACACTTAACATGCTGTTGCTGGGTGGTGATGGTGAGGTCAGAGAGGGGGCTGAAGCAGCCGGAGGACGAGACCTCTCGCGCCCAAACGCCGTATTTGTTCATAGCTGAATGACTACGCCTAGATACCTGTAATATGTCGCGACATAATAATTAAAAGCACCGCGGGGTTTAATATGACATACCTGGTGCCAGTTACGCAAGGAAATTTTACACTGTTCTTCAGACTGCACAAGTGCTTGGTTCATTTTTGTTACATACCTTCCTGATAAATACTTTAGGTTCAAAATCATCCAAATTTAAGCTAGATTTCCACAATAATGCAACTGGACAGTTCCTCCAAAACGGGAATTAATAAATACATAGTAGCCTATGCAGTCGATAAGAATCAAACAATTCATATAGTAACAAGAACAACAATACAATAATAATGATAATAATAGTAGTAAAGTTGTTATTGCAAAAGGTTTATTGCATTTTAGTGGACCTTGATTGAAAATTAAAATGGAAAACAACGCATTTTGGACAACGGAGCCTGAAATTATTTACATCAATTATAATTTATTTTTTTCCACATATATGCTTTCGTAATTAAAACATAACATTTAAAAAAAACGTTTTTTTTCTTGTATTATCTATCCTTTGCATGCTCGTCGGCATTCTGTAGAGAGCGTCACCCATGATGCCTTGCTGAGTGGCCATCGGGAGATGATATATATTCTTGTAACCAAAGACTCTTTTGAACAAGACCTATGATTTGTTCTGTGTTATACTGGCGACGTGAGTTACATGGACGTCTTGAAAAGCAGATGTTAATATAAATATTAAAACTCTGTACATTTTTAAAGGACAACCTAAATCATATACATTGCCCTTGTCTTCTTGTAGTAAATAAATTAGCTATATCAGAAATCATAGGATTTGGTTCAGTTTGCCTTTTATTACTTACATTAGTACTTGCTACATTTGTTATTGGGAGCACAATTGTATTTTGTCGTACAGACGTACTGGTATAGAAAAGGGCATTTCCTTGGTAATTGTGCGAATGAACAATAAATGAAGAATTAGGCTACATTTCTGCACGACCACATATTCTTGAGATGAAGTTCACTAAGCGATCTTAGACATATTGTGAATGTTAAGAGACAATGATGTGAGTAGTCCTTTGTTGCCCCTGAGGTCTGCTTGTCCCTCACAAATCAAAACCCGGAACTAATCGTCGATCGTGGGTCTTGTTTTGCAAAGCGTCTTTGGAGGAGCTCGCACGGTTCGCCGCTCGCCGGTCATGGAGAGTTTAGGAAGTCCGGCGCCCTCGCGTTTATTCTCCCCGATTCACTTTGATACGCTGGGCTCGGTGCCGTCCGGACGGGTTGCAGACGAGGCGGGGTGGGCGAAGAAGATGCGAGCCGCCACCGATTTCAGTTTGAATTAGTCGATCGTGCGATCCACGTCCCCTAGCGTCTCGGTAAGTTTCCTGTCGGGTTAAGTAAAGGAAGGTTCTTTTGTTTTCCGTCGCGCAAGCCAGGCCTAGCCGGTGCGGGATGGGATCCTAAGCCGGCTTCTCCGGCAGCCTCCGAGCACAACTGGAACACGGAGGGGGAGCAAAGTTATATCATCTGTCACCGGTTAGCGCGGTTGGCGATGTGCTGCGGCGTGCTCGCCCTGGGACCGGCGGCTGGCGAGCCGCTCAGAAAGTAAGTTCCCGAAAGGCGATCCGAGTCTAATATGAAGTGGGCATGCAGTATCCCTCATAGCATGTCAAAAACACACTTGGGCTTAGCTAATACTAAATTAATTACTCCGTCGATGCTGCCGAGTGTTTAAGGTTAAGGACAATTAGCGTCCGGTGCCCTAACTCTTGATGTATTCGCGCAGGGTACTTCTGCGGTATCTGGGTAAGTTACATCTAGGTAAACCTATACGCAGATAAACCATCAGCACTGAAAGGTCCTACGGCGTGATTTCTGATATGGTTTGGTTAATTTTTTTACCCAGTTCTCAATGAACGTGGCTGTTAGCTGGTTAGCCGTGCATCCCCCAGTAACCAGGGTAAAGGGATATGCGAGCAGCAGCGCGCGAACGCGCCACGGGGGGCTCGCGGCTCCGCGTTCGCCGACCGATCCCGCAACTTTAAGGGGGGCTTCACGCGATCAAATGTAGAGCATGGTGTCCCGCGAGTGCTTCCCGCAGGATCCCTGAATATAAAAGCGGGTCATCGGCGCACCGCTTCGTGTCAGAACTTATTAACATCCATGTAACAGAAGTCGACACGATCGACAGGTTTGACTGCTTTTCTTCTAAATTACGGTTGGAAAAGCTTGTGAACAGCACACAGCGCAATTAATAATTCCGATTAAATTATGTTCTAAAGAGGGTGTGATCTCATAATATAGGAACTAAAACTTTCAGTTATAACTCAAGGAAATGGTTGCACAGTTTTAACAAGGAATTGTCTTTGAAAGATAGGTGCACATACCCACACACTACAGGCCAACTGCCTGCCATTGGACCAAAGTATCTCTTGGAAACCCAGTGCCGCAGACATACACTTCTGGTTGTAAGTTAAGTTGCTTCCTGTTTGTTTGATGGAGTGCTCTTTGTGTCTGTTGTAGCTGATATGGACTCCTGGCCCTCAAGCCAGTGTGATGGACCCCATCCTCAGGACACTCCGATGCACAGCATGGCAGGGGCCATCGACCTGTCGAGGAGGCGTAGAGAGGCCCTGGTGAATGCCGGCACCGCAGAGACGCTAAACGGGGCACCGGGGTCTGGCTGTGTCAGTGGAGTGCCGGTGGGTGACCGCAGGGTCTCCCCCCCATGTTTGGAATGGCCCACTGATAGGACAGAGGTGCCGGATGGGCCGGTTAGGACCAAGGGAGAAGCTGCGGGGGGAGCTTGCTTTGCGCAGCTGGGCCACGGGAAGTCAACAACCGCCAGCCAATGGGGAGGCCAGAAAGCGGAAAGACAGAACGGCTCCGTGCACCCCCGGCAAAGGGACGGGTGTGCCGCTGGGTCGTGGGGTCGCGACCCGTGCTCAGGTGGGGCCCAGGGCCATGTTGCCACTCGGGGGTGTTATGCTGTAAACGGGGGACACCCCTATGGCACAGGGGGTGCCGTATGTAGCGCTCCTGTGTCACCAGGAGCCAGGGAAGCCCCTCCCACGGAGCCTCGGTCACCCACCAGGGAGAATCCTGTTTCCTCCGTTCTAGATGCTAAAAGAACTGGACCACCGGGGGAGAAATCCGGCGGTTCTGCGGCTCTGGCGGGGCCGGAAAGCCCCAGAAGGGACCGTGGCGATGAGACATTGGTCACGGAATCGTCCGGGGCATCGCCGAGGCCCGGAGCAAGTCCGTTAGATAACGAAGGCATCTGGGGCAACCATCTCGATGCCGCTGTTGGTTGTCATTTGAAAGAGGCGGGGCTTAGTACCTTCTCACTAAGGACAGTCGCATCCAAAACCATTCACAACGTCATACCTTTGTTGGGTGTTAAGGCGGCAAATCGCCACCCACCTGAACGTTATGGTGGCCTGGATGCAGAAGGCAGCAAAATGCCGATGAGTCTGCAGAGTGGAGTGTGTGATGTCGGAGACGTTCAGACCTCACTGGAGACGTCAGCCTGGTCTGGGGAAGAGCAGGGGACAAAGGCAGCGCGTGACGTTCACAGCCGCCAGCAGCCTGAATGCGCGGTCCTACCGCCGCAGATCTGCTCTCCTCCGGCGCGACCTAGCTTAGCCGCGACACCACCGGAGAGCGGTCTACCGGACACGTCGCCACCTAGTGGCGAAGAGAGGGATGACCCGGGAAGCCTGGGAACGGCCAGGGTGGGCCGGGGGGGTACCAGGAAGTGTTCTGCGCGCAGCAGAGTCGTGGGGAAGAAGTCCCGTTCGGCAAGAAAGAGGCCCAGGAGTGTGCAGGTGGGCCCGTCGACCCTCTTCGGCCCCCGGGAGCCCGAAATCGCGCTGAGGTACGCCAGCCACAAGGGGGAGCGACGGTGCTCGACGGCGGCAGACACCTTTGTGCCCTATGTCCGCCTGGAGCGGGGGGAGTTCAGCGTCTGCTCTGTGGTGAACAGCCCTGAGGAGGGACAGCCCCCGGCGGACTCCCAGTTCAGCTCCAGTGCCGTGCCCTCCAGCTCCTGCCTGCTCCTGGGCCGCCTGGCCGCCGGGGGGGGGACGAGACCCGGGCCCCTGTGCTGCCTCTGCCACAGGGCGTCCAACGTCTTAGAGCTGGGTGACCTGCACGGACCGTACCGTCCCATTGGGACTGGGCCCCCCCCGCCGGCGCCCACTGCTCCCCACGCCCCAGAGGAGGAGTCCAACCAGTCAGATTCATCCTGCAGCCTGCAGGGTGGGACACTGAAGCGGGGGTTCCCGTCGGAAACGGCCCACGGGCGGCCCGGCGACAGGGAAGGGTGCCTGACACGCCTGACCAAGCGGCCCAAAGAGGGGGCCCCCGCGGGCGAGCCGGACCCCAGAGAGTATTGGATCCACGAGGACTGTGGGGTCTGGTCACCGGGAGTCTTCCTAGTCCAGGGGAAGCTGTATGGTTTGGAAGAGGCGGTCCGATTCGGCCAGGAGACGGTAAGACCCAGATGCCTGTTTCCCGCCGTCGTCTTTAGCGTAAATCACCCTTATGGTATATTAATACTTTTTCTTTTTGTTTATTATCCCCCCCCCAAAAAAAAAAAAAACATACCACAGGTATGCTCCCTGTGTCAGGAGGGTGGGGCCACTCTGGGGTGCTTCTTCAAAACCTGCCCCAGCAAATTCCACTACAGCTGTGCCCTTCAGGCTGGTAAGAGACGGATACCGCCATGGTCACTCGGTCACCATTAAAATCCCCCGAATCCCTTCGCTTGACCGCGTCATAGAGGCTGTCAGGTATAACTCCCAGACCTCTCTCCTTCCAGATTGTGTGCTGAACAAAGAGAACTTCTCCATGAAGTGCCCAACACACAAGGTAGGAGAAGTATGGATTCAGAGTATGGAATAAGGAAAGAACATTTCCAGAGGTGTATAGTTCAGGTCCAGAAAGTCAAAATCCAGATTATGTTTCAACCAACCAATTGAGTACCGTGTAGCTGTGACTCTTTATACTGAACTGGTTGGTTGAAACAAAATCTTGGTCTGGAATTTTGCTTTCTGGACCTGAACTAGCCACCTCTGAATATTTCGACGTTTTCAGACTGTCGCAACAGATTGACTGGTTGATATGTGACTGGTTGACTGAGGTTGCCAAATGTGAAGGGAAAGCAAAATAGTACTCGCTGTGACCTTCAGGATGTGAAGGTCTCCCCTATTGTCAGTCTGAAACATTAATAATATGATTCTTCCCTCAGAGTCCTGCCTTGGATTGCTTTGGGTTGGACTATAATCTGTCTCTCTCTCTGCCCCAGAACAGACCAGTCAAAGGCTTGGTTCAGCCGGAACGCTGGTGACACAACAGGTGACACTGCCCAGGAATTGTCACACTCTGTCACTCTCACTGCCACCCTCTCTCATGTTTATCTACCAACGGTCCGCTATGGTCATGTGTACTTTCTGCCGGCTGCCCCTTAGAATTCGCTTCTTGGTGGCGTTTAAAGTCAAGTATCTTTATTGTCATCTTCAGCTATAGTATGAGTCAAAAGTTTGGACACACCTACCCATAGAAAGGTTTATTCGTATTATAAAGACATCAAAACTATAAAATAACATATGGAATTTTGCACTGACCAAAGAAGTATTAAATCAAAAATATTAATTTGTTTGGGGGGAGGGCAGCTTGGGTTGGGACTCAGAAGGTTGCAGGTTTAATTCCCACGATAAGTAGAGTATTGTTTTGAATATTAAAGACAAACACTGGCAATCTGACAATTTAAACACAACAGTCTGAGACACAAAACAGAGAGAAAAATACAGTATAAAACTGTAACCCTGTTTTTCAGTAATACTGTATATACAGCTCTGGGAAAAAATCAGAGACCACAGCAAAATTTTCGGTCACACTCATTTCTCAGTTTATGGGTATGTGTCTGTGCAAAATATATAATTTGTTTTTGCAAACTGCAGCCTGGTTCTTCCCTGTATCTCATTAATGAAGGGCTTCTTCCTTGCTTTATGGGTCTTCAGTTCTGCTTCTAGGAGCCTGATATGAACTGTCCTAGCAGTGCACTTCACACCTGCACTTAATGTTCCCCATTCCTTTTGAAGGTCACTTGAGGTCATTCTCTAATTTATGAGGCACTGCCCGGATAAGTTGAAGGTCATCTATGGCATTAGAAAGTTCCTTCTGCCCTCTACCTGGCTGGTTTTTGGTAGTTTCCAGTGTCTCCTGCTTCACTTTATTCTTGTGTAGCCTTCTGCCAGGAGAACCAGGATTAAACCAGGGGCAAATTAAAAAAAAAATGGTCTCTCTAAAACTTTCCAGAACTTTATATGGTGTTCAGGTAGATCTCAGGCCATTTGTACTGTACAAAGTTAATGATTTGACTATCTACCCTCCTTCACAGTGTACTGAAGAGTCGTGACATTTCCCTGGAAGCAGAATGACCCAGTAAGTCTGAGCAGAAATATCCTCAAATCCTGGGTGGATGTTTACCATAGCTTTATGGTTTGGAGCTGGACACAACTGAAATTATTTAAACCGTTTATGGAAATGGAAATGTACCTCTGCATACGGGCACGCTGTAGATGCAAAACTCGTATTAAGGTATTTAAAGGGTGGTGTTTGAAATGTCCTGTGTGACGGCAGCTTTCCGGTATCTTCCATCGGGTCGTTAAGGATTGGCTGCTGAAATGAGGACTTGAGTTTTCTGCATGTTGAAGCCTGTCAGCGGTGGGGGCGGGGGGGGGGGGGGATGGGCTTTCCTTCAGAAACATCGCTCGTGCCCTTTGGTGTCGTACCATGTGACCTGCCCAGGTGTAAAAGTCTCTGCTGTTGCTGCTCTGACACACTGTAAAACATCGGCCTCATTCTTCAGCTTCCATCTTGATCGTTGATGCGTTTGTTTTGCGTTTAACTAACTTAAGCTGCTGTGTACGTGGCGTCGCGAGGGTAACCGTCTTGGGGCCCGAAGCACAATCCCTTTCACCCCTTTGGTTGTATGTCTTGAGTTCCCCGAGCATCCTTCTGACGGTGTGGAGACATTCTGCTGACACAGGTGCCTGGAATTAACTCTTTGCTCCCTTGTTCTTGTCTCCCTTGCAGGTTGGATGACATCATGGTGAGCTGGGTGTAGGAATGTGAGCGTGTCCCTCACATATGTGCTGTGTACCCACAATGCCCCTGGGGGGTTGGGCCTGCCTGAGGAGTGGCCTTTTTCAATGCAAAACGATGTTTTTTTTTTTTTTTTAATTTTTCCTGGAAGCCTTCATCTGTTTTTGCTGGTCCTTATCTGCTCTGACGGATTCCAGAACCGTATCTTCAGAGTGGGGCCCGTTCACAGAAGGGACCATCCTAATCCACGATGTCAACCATGAAGCTGGTGGGGGAAGACATGCAGCTCCTGCCTAACGTGCATTTTTTAGATCTCACTGTGAAACTGGTGGTATCCTGTCCACTAAAATGAACTGAAGACATTAATGTTTTTATTTTGTGCAGGAAGTTATATTTTATTGGGCTGGGTTGACTGACTTGTGTATATTTAATGATGTTTTTTTTTTTCTATTTTATTTGAGTTATTTTAAAATTCAAATGGTCTGTTTTTGTAAAACGCCAAGGTTAATGCGAACGAAAGAATTCCTCTCTCTCGGAGTTAGCCTGGGTCGGACCCGAGTAACGATTCTGCCCCTGTAGCTGCTACTTTTGGCTCCTCCCCCTCCCCATCCTCCTCCACTGAGGGTCACCTTGCATCACGCGGACATAGCAGATCGTGTCGTTTCCTCCAATCAGCCGAGAAACGGCACAGGGCACGAGGTAAAGAAGCCTTTTCTGGTTGGTTCTTGCCTGCTGGTACTCTGGCCAATCTGGGGCTCTTTTGTACACTAGTATGAAACGTGGAGTTTGAGGATGCTGTCATGTTGGGGGGGGGGTGGCTGGTACTTAACAGATTTGAATGATGCAAGACTGTGACCCCCCCCCCCCCCCCCCCCCCCCCCCCCCCCCCCCCCCCCCCCCCCCCCCCCCCCCCCCCCCCCCCCCCCCCCC
>JAODJW010000045.1:11899843-11918654 GCA_026777045.1 Hyperopisus bebe
CCCCCCCCCCCCCCCCCCCCCATGGAGAGCAGCTCCATCTCCGTAGCCTGAGGGCTCAGACGCTGTGTTTTCCTAAGGCGATATTGAGATCTACACCATAAATCAGAGCTGGATAGTTCAGGTCCTGAGAGTAAAAATCCAGACCAAGATTTTGGTTCAACCTACCAGCTGAGAATAGAGTGTCACAGTCACAGAGTACCCAGCTGGTTGGTTGAAACGAAATCTTGGTCTGGATTTTTACTCTCTGGACCTGAACTGTCCACCTCTGCAAGTGATGAATACTGGTCTATTTAGAGTGATTTTGGAGACTGTATGCAGTTTTGAATCTGATGGCCCTACATGCCGGCCTCCTAGGTGCCAAAGGTACTCTGTTTTTTTTTTTTTTATTCCTGTACCCAATGTGCCCCACCCACAGGATGCTGCCACTCCCCCAGCCCCCAGGAGGATTCTGGGAAATCCTTTGGACAAATAGCTATCCTGTGATGCCATTTACCTAGACGGTTCTATTCAGTCTGTCTTCTATTTAAATAGGTATCGGATGACATAAGACGTATCAGCGGTGACCTTGAATGGTTTTAGGAATCGTTAGTAATTTATGAACTCCTCAGTGTGGTTAAGAGCTAGTCTGTAAAAAGCTAAGTCTGGGGTCTCCGGGCAAAGTGGGTTCTTGCTGTTTCTCCCCTGCAGTTCGAGAGCAAGAACAGGGTTTGAGTTTCACCTGAAATGTTTCATTTACACCCTGAATGCAGAACAAATTCTCTTTTTGTAAGGCGTCTCTGGTGGGTGGTCGGCTGCTTTGTGGGCAGACCAGCCTGTTTGCATGTGTCTGTCTGGTCTAAGCTCTGTTTGGTCCCCACCAAAAATAATAGCTTTAGTGCCCAGCTGGGGGAGGCTTCTTACAAATCTATTATTGTGATAATTATTTACTTAAACTGAGGCACCCCACAGCAAAAAATATAGCTTATGTTTAATGATCTGTTACACTGTAATGGACTGGCGTCGTGTCCTGGGGTCACCTGCCCTGTGCTTCTTAGGATAAGCAGTTATAGAAGCGGGTGGCTTGGTGATACGATTTGTGCTTGAGGGAAAACATTATCCTGACCATCCATTGATCTGGCAAATTTGAAGCATGAGAATTAATTGACAATATGGCAGGAGAGACTCAGACATGGGTGTGATGTGACCAAACAGCGATGTATCTAATTTGGTTACATTGGGGACCTCATGGGGTGTCACATGGTCACGCACAGCCATTGTTAAACACAGACAATGCTTTCTGAGAGGCTAGTCAGTAGTTTCCCACAGCGGTGGTGATTTCAGGTCCAGAGAGTACAAATCCAGACCAAGATTTTGTTTCAACCAACCAGTTGAGTATAAAGAGTCACAGTCACAGAGTTCTCAGCTGGTTGGTTGAAACAAAATCTTGGTCTGGATTTGTACTCTCTGAAATGGAAATCTTCACCTCTGGTTAACCCATAATGCCTTGTGACAGTTTCAGATATGCACAACTCATTGTATCTGAACAGGAACAGCGACGATTAAGAAGCGGCTACAATAATAGTAATAGCAGTCGTCATAACTCTGAGAATCGAACCTTCTTCCTTTAAACTTGGCTTTGGCCACTCTCCTGATGTGATTTCACATCATTCTGTAGAGGAAAATATGGAGATGAATTGTATAAGTACATAGGTTTCTGGATGGGAGAATTTTCCAGATTTTACAATAGATGATTAGAACTGTTTTTTTCCCCCTCCCTCGATTTGTTTTGTTTGTGACAGTGCATTAAGGCTAATTTGACACAATGTGCTTTCCAGATATATTTTTTTAATGGTACTGCTAAATAAAGTGCTTGGAACATTCAGCCGCTTCCGTTGTGTCACGCCAGTCTGTTGGGTAAGTCTGCAGATATATTACAGTGCTGATGAAGTCGAGTCAGGATTTCAGGCCTGTGGGACTAATCTACTGGTTAATCTACTGTTTCATAAATGGTTAAAGCAGACAGTGTTAGTGCCATTAAACTCACCAGCCTGGGTTTAAAAGCCTCAGTCCGACCGCTCTGCCTAACTTGTTTCACACCATATTGCCACAGAAATTAAAAGGGAAACTCAAAGTAACTGGTTTTCTGCACCAAATATCCTCTGTGGTTAATTACGGCAGCTGTTCTGCCTTTTGCTTAATAGGCAAACAAATATTTTTTTAAAACCATATTATGACAGTTATTTTCACTCTGAAGAATATTACGCTAATATCCTAACTTGTGTTCAAAGGCAGCGATTGTAATGCCCCCACACTGTGTTTTCAGATGTAGATTGCCATCCAAGGTACCTTGAGTATGGAAGCGTAGTGTGCAAGGGCACTTGAGTGTCCCATTCCTGTTCTTCCTGCCCCATGACCATCCTATAGACAGACAATGACTCCCAGAAGTGCTCAGACTGTCCACTGAAGACCTCATTAACCTGCGTGTTTCAGCTTAAGAAAATGGATACTTGTGCTTGCAGCAGCAAAGCTTTATTAGGAATGCATGCAGTTACGTCTGGAAAACAACACACAAATTATTTCTGGCACGATCTGCATTTGTGGGTTTGTTTAATGCAACAGGGCAGTAATGTTTTTCACTGTTGAAAATGAACTTTCTCAGAACAGATCTTACATTTAAAAGATAACTGTCAATATGCTCACTACGGAAAATTGTTCTGTAACAAGGTACCCGTTAATTATTGATTACCATTAAAATCACCACACGTTTCCTTTGCAAAAATCTTACTCAACTGGTTTGCTTAGTCACAAGAAAGGATACAAACAAATATAGACCACAAAATATAAACGTCTTGTTCGCTCTAATCAAAATCCTAGCAAGAAACTTATTTGCAGGATGCAGCTGCAGAAATGTGCTGTTGCCAAACTCTCGTCACACCAGTTCAGTTCTGGCTTTCCTCTTGAAATAAACATGAAAGACGTACATCCATCTTGTAAAGTCCCTGACTGACAGATAATTAGAAATGAACAAAAAAGAAACGATTTGTGAGAATGTACGTCAGACCCAGCACCTGGAACTGAACATCTCGTCCAGTCTGGGTGACGACTGACGCCCCCTTCAGCAGCATAAGCCAGTCAATGTCACACAGGACAAGAACGGCCGTTGACTTCTGTCCAAAACTATCAGGATTTGGCTTGAAAGGAAGACCTGGACAGGAGCACGTCACACAGGTTTGATGTGTAGAACCTACGTTAGACCCAAGGTTGCTAATGAACTAATATAGTACTATTCCACCATGAGTTGGGATGACTTCTGTGTGATCCACTTCCCAGTGCCTCTCCTGCCTCTACAGTCAATGATCCACACATCTAATCACTCATCTAAAACTGATTCATTAAAAACGACGTTCACAAATACAGTACGGCAGATGCGGTACAGGATCGTGTCTGACGGGACGCTCCCTGCCACGTTCCCTTTACCGGTCAGGCGACGCTGACATCCTCTCTTCGTGGATCCTCACGTTTTTGAAGAAACAGATGGATGTCGTTAGGGACGGCTTGTGGATCTGGCCCGGTTCTGACGACAAGGGGCGCATTCGCCAGCTGATCTCCCATCCCGCGGAGGGTCCGGCTGCCGTGTGGCCCGGCGCTGCTCCGTTCCAGCGGGACGTGGTGTTCCTGACAGGACCGTCGGCCAGTCTAAATCTAAGCTTCAGCGAGAATGATGGGATCTACAGAATACCAATAACACACCGTTGACGTTGGTCCTTTAGTGCGTGTTACAACTGCATTCTGGATTCTTCCAGGCCGTTTTCAAAGTGGACTACAGCACCTCCTACACGCAGATCTCAATGGGCGCAGCCAAGAGGACGTGGCTTCCGGTCTCCACGGCAACCACCGCCTGGTTCTCTTCCTCTTCCTCCTCCTCTTCCTCTGCGGCCGGCGACAGCGTCTGCTGCTTCATCCGGTCGACGAGCTGCTGCTCTTCCTCCGGGGGCGGCGAGCCCGGCTCGGCCGGAGCATCCCGGGCGTCCTCTCCAGAACCTTCCGGCAGCGTCCAGCGACATCCCAGCTGGCTCAGTACGTCTCTGGCGGCGCAACGGCACAGCGGCTCTGGGGAGAGCAGGCGGCGGAACGTGTGCAGAGCCTCGTCTGAGAAGCGGCGCCACTGCGTGGGTACGGGAGCGGGACTGGGGCGGCGCTGCCAACGCAGGAACTCCTGGTAGAAGGGGTCAGAGGGCAGAGCTGCCTCCCAGGGGAAGTTTCCGGTGAGTGTGCAGAAGAGCAGGACCCCGAAGGCCCACACGTCCAGGCTGTAGTCGACGCAGATGCCCTGTCGTGGTGCCGCCTGGCTCAGCTCCGGCGCCGTGTACGGGATGGTGCCACTGACGCGCCTCACCGGCGCCCCCGCCCACTGCGCCATGCCGAAGTCGGACAGCTTGACCCGGTGGCACTCGCGGTCGAAGAGCAGCACGTTCTCGGGCTTGATGTCCCTGTGCACCAGCTTCTTGCAGTGTAGGTAGTCCAGGGCGACAGCCACCTGCCGGCCACAGCGCTTTGCCACCGCCTCGGGGAGCCCCACCTGCGGGGGGGGGGGCGTGAGGTCACGTATGCGACTGTCACATGATCACAGCGTAACACGGCGCACAAAAACCAAGCAAGACAGCGGGAGATCTCACTGGCATCACGATTACATCCTGCATAGTAACTTATTAACTCGATAACTGTGTGATTAATGCGGATATCCGTCCATCTGCCCGTCTTCCAGGCCCGCTTGTCCTGTGCGGGGTTGGGGGGGGGTCTGGAGCCGATCCCAGAAGCTACGGGAGCAGAGAAGGGACTAACCCAGGGTGGGGCGCCAACCCCAGTGGCACTGAGAATCTCAGACGGGTCAATTGTTTGGGCAAAAGGGGCAAAAGGAGGTGGATATCAATTATATAATGATAATTAATAACGTAATTAATTAAGAGGGACTGGCCAGATTTCAGTGTAAGATTAAGAGAAACTTCAAAATAAAAAAACCTGTTAAAAAAGCATCAAATTACCCCACATCCTGTACCTCACACGTGTATTCAGAGGAGAACAGCCTTCACCTGCGGAGGAATGATGTCGAAGAGGTCCCCAGCAAGAGCATACTCCTGCGCGAAGATGTAGTACTCGTCCGTCTGGAAGGCGATGCCCAGCATGTCGATGATGAATGGGCAGGGCGACAGGTACAGCGAGATGCTGTACTCTCGCAGGAAGCTGCGCAGGTTGGTGGTCTTCTTGCAGAGGAACTTCAGGGCCATCTTCGTTCCTGCGGAGGGACCGACCGCACAGAGATTCAGAGCTCCGGAAGCGTATAGGCCTCTAATGCAGTGGTGTATTTCAGTGACGAGCCTTAATGTGGTCACAGGTATAACCCTAATTCTGCATGACTGAAGCCAAGGTCCACTGCACTGCTCTGCACTGCACTACACTGCACCGCACTGCACGCATGGACCGCGCAGCATCTGAATGGGGCTGATCTTGTCTGTTTGGTTAAAAACTCAGAGAGAACCTTCTGTTCAAAAACATGGATATAATGCAGGATTTTATTAATTTGATTAATTTTAGCGGTTTGTATTAAATTATTTGCAGGTGTTTTTTTATGATTGTTCAAGACTGCATCCTTAATGATGCTCCAAAAATTGGCCCTTCTAGTTCTAAGGTCCATGACTGGACTGATAGGTTATCAGGACTGAGCCAAAGTTCCACTGGACTAATACAAAGTAGCTATATTAAATCATTGTGGATGTCAAATAATTCAATGCTGCATGGCGGATATTAATTATATAATGATCATTAATAATATGATGATAATGCAATTAAGAGGGACTGGCCAAACTTTGGTTAGATTAAAAAAAAGTATTAAAAAAAGCATTAAAAATATTCAATATTCTCGAGATGCGGCCACATTCACCACTGAAGTGATGTTTTCTGAGGTGTTGACTGCTTCAATCACACACACAACCCCTTCATTCCCAAAGCTGTCGGTCTCACTCTACACCTTTGCTCATTCATACACATCGTTGTTGTCCAATGAAAATTGCAATTGCAATTTCCACTCTTTGACAATTGTGACAATTTTTTCTATGGATGGATTATGCCCATTCTCCTGTCTACTGATAGCATTTGACATCTAATTGACCAATGAAAAAATGCTTTATGAAGGCATACTTTTATTTTATTTATGCTTGTACTAGTTAACATTTGTATTCATGATGGTCAGTTATACTGCTAAACTTAGCTAGCTATCAACGTTAAGTAGTATCATCGTTAATAGCAAACATAAATTAGTTAGTATCTTGTTGACGCTGACATTTTTGCCTCACTGACAACAATCAAGAGTAAAGAGTTTCCGAGAAATTAAGAATGTTGCATAGATCCATCCATTTCATAGTGAGCAGACCATGGTTCTGTTGGATAACAGTTTTAACCAGCAGAATGTCCACAAGTATGTCTGTAACATTGTGTCTTATAATGAGCTCGTCTTCAAGTTGATTTTTGACTCAGGTTCTCCCTCTGGGGCACCCCCTACAGCGCCACCTCATGGACCTACTCCGCATCACGTGCTCAGGACGTCCCTCCCACTGGTGCCATCTGCTCTGACATTCCATATACTGAATGCACACTTTTGCTGGGACAGCCACATAGTGATTATTTACCAAAAGTGAAGTGAATCTGCATATCACTAGCGAGTTCCCCAGTTCCTCAGAAGAGACCAGCTGGCTAGCTAGGTGGAATGCACTTGGCTGTCTTTGATGTGATCGTCCTTCTCAGATGAATGAGATAGAAACTTTGTTTTAAGAGATCTGGATGTAGCATTTGTAGAGCACTTCAGAAGATTAAAGAACATGGATTCCAGACGCGATAAACACATCAAGAACTTGGCAAAACAACCCACCCCTGATTCTGTGGACGACCAGGTCCACCTTGCCATAGGTGCCCTTGCCCAGCTCCCGGATGACCTCGTAGTACCGATTGATCTCCACCTTCTCCAGGTTCTGAGCGGCATGGAGCTGCATCTCCTCTAGGACGTCAGGGGAGGTGCGGCTGGGCATGGGAGAGGAGCTCATTTTGGCTGAAGGCTGGCGGAGCTGAAATGAGACGGAAGGACGAGACGTTAGGCTCATACACAGCATCTGCTTTCTTTTAGGAACGCAGGACAAGTCCCACCCATTTAAGGAATCATCATGTGTATGCGATTCAAATTATCCATGACTCACGTCAGGGTGAAGCCTGAATCCATGGTGTTCCTCACCCCTCCCACCTGCAAACGTTCCCCGGCCTCACGACGATGGACGTGCAGGAAAGCGGTACGGCCTCGGTGCACCGTAATGGCCCTGTCACAATGGATCAGCATCTAATCCTCAGTGCCGTCCCAGACCAAACAAGCCAGCCGCCCATTCCGTGGTAAAATGGTGCCGCCGTGCTCATTGCAAACCAATTAGACGTGCGGCGATCAATGACAGACGCTGCCAGATTGGTTTGCCAAGTGCAATTTGGAAGCATTTAGGACCAATAATTACCGATGGGAGGAAGGTGCCTTGGGAGCTGCTAGCTTAATCCGTCGGGAGGTAGATGACCGACAGTCTATAATAGTCCCACCCACTCAAATCAACATTAACTGAATATTACACATATACTGACTGAAAATATGTTGCTCTTTGTACCAAAGCCATGTTTTGCAAAGCAATTCAGATTAAATACATTCAGTTTCTGGTCCTGCTTAGATTTTAATCTGAATTGAATCTAGTTTCTGAGCTGCCATTTTTTTTTATCCATCTGTCCATCTTCCAACCCCACGTCCAGGTCCCTGTTGGGGAGTCTGCAGGCCACCCCAGGCAGTGTATGTAGGATCCCAGTGCCTCACAGGGATCACATTTTATGAAAACTATCAGCGTCCCT
Organism: Hyperopisus bebe; assembly: GCA_026777045.1. Taxonomy (NCBI): domain Eukaryota; kingdom Metazoa; phylum Chordata; class Actinopteri; order Osteoglossiformes; family Mormyridae; genus Hyperopisus; species Hyperopisus bebe. The sequence continues at coordinate 11,907,749 of JAODJW010000045.1, forward strand.
TGTCATCTCGGGAGCAGACAAGCAGAGACTGTAAGGATGGGGTGTCAGTCCATACCAAGGCCCTGACACACAGAATACCAGCAAATTCTGAGTCACCAGTTCCAGAAGGGGGATCAAAATACCCCACAAGAGCAAAAGAAAGAACATCTCAAGAACTTCAGCAATCTCTACACCTAAAGCTGGGATCCACAGCACTGTAGGTGAAAGTGCTACCTGCACGGTCAGCAATCATGAACATCGCAAACCAAGACTTTCAGACCCCTGCAACCAGGCCTGAATTCTCTTCACAAACCTCTAACGAGAAAACATTAGACCATCCATTTTTACCTCCAGACACAAACTGCTCCGACCAGTCACAAGACTACTTTGCCCACTTGTGGTTTCTGAGATTACTATTACTATTGTTTGATTGTGGGCTGGGCGCTTTTTCTGTGCCGTTAATCAGTGAGACATACAAAGACTGAGAAAGTAATTCTTCGATAGTCGAGGTCCTGTGAGACACATGAAGCAGCTCAGAAGCCCCACAGTCTGTTCACCCTTTTGATTATTAACCACAGACTGTTCCCAGAGCAGCAGAGATGGGGACAGAAACAGGAGACATACCCCTATCAGCCAGTTATCTGCAATCTCTGTTCAGGTAACCTGCAATTTCACCTTTTTCCGTAAAATTGCTTATTTAATAGACCCAGTTACTCACTATAGTTGACTATGGTTGACAGTCACCACACTGCTGTTCTGCACCACTGGGAAATGTAAGAACCGATTCACCAAACATCAGCCTTGTTCACTTCATCTTCGCTTATTTTTTAAAGAAAAAAAAAAAACTTTTAGTCAACAGTTGATAAGGGGATTTATAGGCAAGAAGGTCATGAAGGCTGCAAATATTTTCTGCTTAAGGACGACTCCCACCGAAACAGGAAGAGATGAGACGCTAAATAATGTAATCTAGGTATGTCGTAAGTGCGCGTGAGATAATGCGACTCACCAGAGGAGCGGCGTCTCTTCTAAGGATAAGCCTGGATAAATGGTTGTTTATGTCGCTGGCAGGTCGGCATGACTTGTTCGATTGTTTCACCTGTTTCCCTGTGTCTGTCTCCTATAGTACATTTTGTCATTACGTAAAGTCTCCGCTACACTACAATGTCTATTCATTACGTACTGAAAATCAAATTCTATCGCTGTAAAACGAGATGATACAATGACACAATGTTTGGGCTTTAAAAAAACTGATAGGTGCCCTTTGTTTGCGTAACATGCAATTTTACTAATGGACTGAAATTAATCCTGGGGAACCACATATCTTGTAGGCATATACCTATCTGCGCCTTACTGGTCAAATACATTTTAACTGCAAAATCGCCTGCCTAAATAAAATACTAAAAATGAACAAAATTGATGATTGTTTCAAATAAATAATTGCATGCCTTATCTGCACTGTCCATTGTCATTTAACGACTTACCTTTCAGTTCCTAATGCATGCAATCCCTGTAACCGTCTGTCAATTTAGAAGAGAGGACAAAAATTATGTTGACGGAAAAGACTATTCTGATGCAAGAAGAACTGAATGCTTTTTCTTCAGCTCTGCATTGTTTAGATTTTGGCGGCGATTCAAATCCAGACGAGCGTAATTTCGCATCTCTAGCGCACCGCATCTAAGTACCGGCTGCTCCCTCTTTCACGTTTGGTTCTTCCGTCCTATTGTCTGTACATCGCCTTTACTCATATCGAAATACGTCCAGAGAAGCGAAACCCCCCTCCCTGTCTTGTGTCCGACACCCAATCGCAGCCAAGACCCGAGCAGCGGCCGACGCAGGATCCGAAGGCCCCCCGCCCGCGTGCGCATTATGTGCGCTCGGACAGTTCGCTCCGTGCACAGCGACAATGCGTTCGGCCAAGCTCGCTGATTCACGGCCACCGCGGAATAAATTAAAGCGTAATATTCGAGAATGCCAGTATTCCTATATGCATATTCTGTGTTTTAATATACAAGGGTTAATGAATATAGTACCACTGAGTGTTTCATGGGAAATTGACCTGAAAATTAATTAGCTGATCCAGTACAGACTACTATGGTGATAGTAATACTGTAAAAAACTCATCTCGCGGTCCGATTCAGCAGACAACAGCACAGTACACGTGTAAGGTATTTGTGATGTATACACATGGGGTAGCTTCTTCCAAACCGAGTCTCTATAAGCTACACTGCCTTGCGTGTAGAAATGCTTTACAATACACAACAGTAGACGTTAGATGTTTTGTGTAAACACGTGATGATTAACCTTGATATTCAAATAACGAGCCAATGACTATCCTTATGGCATCTGCTGTGAACGGTCAGGAATGAAGACAGAGGTCACGTATCAGCCCAGATACCCTGCCAGACCATAAAAAGGCCCTTTCTTGACACTGACAGAATATATGTATATGTGTGTGTGCGTATATATATATATATATATATATATATATATATATATATGTATGATATGCTTTGATGAAGAATCGCAGCAGAACCACACAAACATATGAGTAATTTTGCAATCTCGTCAAAATATTAAAGGAGCAAAAGAGGATTCGTTAATGAAGCGCTCATTGTCGACAGTCATTATTTAGACAGTGATAACAAAGATCTTCAGCCGCTGAACACCCAGTACTAAAGGTTAATCAATCAATCAGACTTGCATTCATTTTTCACAAGTTACTTATCTGCCTTTTAGGACAGGAGCACCTACAGTAACTCAATCAAATCACCTGGTGTTTCTGGTGTCAGCTGGTTATTAATTGAAGGCTATTTCGACAGGTACCCATTCATTGTTTGCGCCCATCCGCAGCATTGACAGAAGCATCTTGTGTGGTTCTAAGGGGACAAAAGTTATGAAAATGAACAAGATTATAAGGAGATTTGCATTATTACGCAGGATTCTCGAAAAAATGAGCCAGCTTTAAGATTTTTTTTTTGTATTTGTAGTCAGGGGCACTGCAAAGCAGGGGGAGGTTAGGGAGATTCACAGAGGCCCTAAAAAGTTTGGAACATAATTGGATGGGTCTGGGTTGGAGGCCCAGTCTAATGGACTTTCATGGGGTCTAAAATTTCTAGCAGCATCCCTGTGTTAAGACCTGACATGGCACAGGCGGGAATGCGGGTGACCATCCACTTAATGGCTGCAAGACAAAAAGGGGTTTATTAAAGACACAAATCATTAACAAAACCCAAGGGGACAGAAAATGCAGGAACACACCATGTTTAATGACTAACTAAAGAACAGAGACGACACAGCTAAATAGAAACCACAAACCTGCTAGCAGGAGGGCAAGTGCGCAACATGACAATTAACCAATCAACCGAGGCAGAGCGACGAGCAACAGGTGGAGCGAGTTACAGTAACGAGCACAGAACTAAAAACACTGACTACGCTGGGAATTATGACACTAGGATAATTTACAGAACCAAATAATAATTTACAGGAAAACAACAAGGTAACCAAAACAGAAAAGAAAAGAAGAAACACTGGGGAAGAAAACTAATTAAAAAACAGAACCAAAGGCCAGCCCAGAACCCGCAACTAGAGGGCTAACTACCCCACAAGCCACACACTCCGCCCACTGAGCTATGCAGCAGTTTGGGGAACAGGCAAAACACACCAGGGAAGTAACAGGGAGGAGGACAGGATGACCAGTGACACCTGCTGGCCAACTGGGGAGGAACACGAAGGGCAGGTCAGACGGGCGCTGACCTTGACCCCGTTTGTAGTGACAGAAAACTTTTATCATTTTTGTTGCTTAGAATTATAGCAGACTCAAGTGTAATTGAAATCTATCCACATGACAGATCACTTAATTCTGCATATCTTAAGATGAACTAAATTACGGACTTCAACTGTGTATTTTAATTTAAAAATGGGGAAATCTGCACTATTTTTAAGGGGGGCCAGACAAGTCGCACTGCCCATTTAAGAAGCCTCCTCATAGGAGTACAGATTCCTTTGAGCTTGTGTATACTGTAGCTGACTGGGTAAAGGCTAAGGAACCATCACACTGTAGGCTGTGGTTAAGAATGTTTTACCTGCAGAATGCACAATACAACCTTCATATAACTATTGTGCTTCCAAATAGGAATGCCGTTACTTAACTTTCTCATGGATCAGTAACTATTTTACTTTGTATTCTAAATATTCTCAACACCTTTACTACAATTGCTGCAAGGGGTAGTTTAAGTACCAGAATCTTCACAAACTGATGTGCAACCTCTTACGTGCAAGTTTACCATTGAAATAATGGCATTAGGCTGCCGCAGTTGACCTCATATGCCAGATGGCTCTATGCGCCGACTTCCAGGCCTCTAGGTATCACTGAGCTGGCATCATGCCGCATTACCTGGTGATTTTCAGAGCGCTAGCGTCCAGCTGAGTTCCTGGCAGGTTGGTGCGCCATCATCCATCACTCCCATCCAGAGACACTCTTCCTGCTTGGTATGTAAGAAATATTGCATTTTACTGCTGAGGATTTTAAACCATGGAGGCTGTATAGATAACAGATTGTTATCCAAGTAATGTACTAACTTAATTCATGTGGTACATTATTTATTGCGTATTGGCACAGAAATATTAGGTTAATTCTGTATATTTCTGCCATTCATGTCACATTGAATGATATGTCTACCATTTGTATGGTCTGTAAATATAATAAATATTGGAAAATAATGTACCAATGTAATATAAAAAATGCACTCAATGGCCACTCTATGAGGCAGGCCAATGTAATGTAAGGAAGGGCCCTCGCCTTCTAGGGTTGCCAGGTTATGTTCAGAGGTGCCTTTCAGCACTGTCATCCCGAGGTTCAGAATGGACTGATTTTTGTTTTGCTCAAGGTAATTTTTCAGATTAGAATTTTCTATATTAAGATCAGCCAGTATTTCAGGAATTAAATTGCTTAACAAAGCGGCAGCTCAAAATGTCAGAGATTTTGCAACAGGCCCCCTGGCCGCTGGGCTGGATTTTAGATGATGGTATTTTTTGCTGCCTTGACACTGTAGTAATTATTCTGCGCAAGTCAAAGCGTATCCTTTGAAAATGGTCTTTCTGTAACTCTAGCATCAAAAATGGCCACCCTCTGTATCTTGTACTCTTTACATAGCATTTACAGAATATCACTCGGTTATAACATTTAACAGCAGACTGATAAAAATTGTAATGATGATATTTGGGGATAGGGATTTCAGCAGGTATAAACATGACGGCGTTGACGATCTGAAGACGGCCCTAAGCAGCGATCAGCCTGAGGCAGAAACATGCAAGATGTGACCAATTCTGCTGACCACTGAGCAGAAGAATGGAAGCTACCAAACTGCATGCTATATCTAAGGAGCCATGAGGATCCTACCTGGTCCCAGTGGTACAGGATTTGAAATGTGCAGCACGGTGATATTAATATGTCTACAAGTACTCTGGCGAGAGTATGTATGTGACTAAAATGTGACACATTTAACACTGGAGGTTCCGTTTTTTGCATAAAGCCATAAATATGTGGACGACGTTCCGGAGTGTTTTCAGTCTGCATATCGTGCTTCTCACCCCAGATGGTGTTGTTCAGTTTAAGAAGGTTCAGCTACTTGTATGGATGACGTGGGTCAACGCAACACAGCAGAGCATGAGGCCAATTACCGTCTCCTTAAACCACACTCGAATCACCAGTACCAAGCATGTCAATGAACACTGGTTATTTCCAGTTAAAATTACTGCTGCAGTGCGTCTGGCTAAACTGTATCTATCAGTGTGAAGTGTGGGGACTGTGACCTGAGCTGTGATCAATGTCATGCCTAAATGCTCATTGTCAGCACCCATATGCAACAGCCCACAACCATAATCACAAATGCTGAATAAGTTTGGAATGTGCATGATAACTAACAGCTGGTACAGCAAAACATGGAGTCTATAAGGCGCGTTAAATAATGAGGAGCACATTGAGGACACACAAGCAGGGTGGTTGTGCAGGTTTTACACAAAAGCATCTACTAGGATCAAATTTCTTTTTGTTAAAAAAAACAAGCCTTAACACATTGTCGCTGTGTGCCAAATCTGAAGATTTTCAAAATAATTTTTATGGAGAGCATAGTATTTATTTTTGAACACTTGGTCTTTCTGACAGACACCTGACACTTGACCGAAAAAAAAAAAAAAACAAGCTCAAGGAAAGACTATACAGTACAATCCCATTATAGTGGACTCGCTTATAATGGAATATCGTCTATAACGGACGAGGTCCGCTGGTCCCGGCCGTGCGCTTTTAAGAACATGCAGAAAAAGCATCGGATATAGTGGACTAACATATAACGGAATTTCACTTATAACAGACAAACAATTTGGTCCCCAGGGCTGCTTTTAGCTGTAGTTTTATTCGGCTATAACATACATGCAGCGTGCCGGTGATATCCTGATGTACGTATAACCACTTATAGGCCATATATACTTCCAACAGTCAGGTAAAGTTGGATTACTACATGTACAATATAATAGTTTATACCACAAGTGTGTCTGCTGGGGTGTGGCATGAGTAAATGGTGTCCTGTAGTTGTGTTCTGGGCAAACAGCAACTCTGGATATAACGGGCTGTTTTGCCAGGTCCCTTGAAGTCCGTTATAATGGGATTGAACTGTATATATTCATATATAACAATGATTTGGTATGTGATTTGGAAAATAAGGAAGCTTTATGTTAATGTCTGGGTTGGCATTTCCAATAGTTTCATGGGAAAATGACTCCGGAATCTCTGCCATGTTACTGACACCTTTGGTGCATCTGGATATATACTAGACCTTCAGCAGAGTGATCAAGACACAAGTCAGCTGAAACGACAGATCAGAGTTCGAGCAACAATATGGCTGCTTTTAAGCAGAAATACTCAGGTCCATTTAATGATAACAGACCCGTCTGATACCTGGGTTCATGATACATGGGTTAGCAGTTAAAGTGTCAGGTCGCTCACAGGAAGAGGTCACACTGGATCCTGTTGAACACTGCAGCACTCTTTCTGAAGGACATGATGTGTGTTTAAGTATGCAGGTGTTCCAGTGGGCACTGTGTCTCAGGGTCTCCAAGATTCCATGAACACCTGATCACGTGACAATGACAGTAATACATCCATCCATCCATCCATTTTCTGTAACCACTTGTCCTATTCTGGGTCGCAGGGTCTGGATCCCAGGGGCTATAGGCACAAGCCAGGGAACAACGCAGGATGGGGTGCAAACCCATTGCAGGCAGATCACTGGACACCCTCACGCACCAGTCACCCACACATGCACACCTACGGGCTATTTGGTAACTCCAGTTAGACTCGGTATGTTTTTGGACTGTGGGGGGAAACCAGAGCACCTGGAGGAAAGCCCACGACGACACGGGGAGAACATGCAAACTCCACACACACAGAGCCATGATGGAAACTCGAACCCGGGTCCCAGAGGTGTGAGGCATGACAGTAGTCAGCTGCTGAATATAAGACTTAAATGCTGTTTTTTAAAGATATGTGACCTGTCATTTTTGCTTTGGCAACATTATTTATTGTGTAACAGAAACGGTATTTTCAAATAAAATAGTACAACAAAATTAATTAAGGATTAAATAATTATAATTATAAACTGTAACAAAGTCTTACATCCCATATGCACTGGCCTTCTGAAAAAAAAAGTAACAGAAAAAAAAGTCTTTACCTTTGTTTACATAGTAAATATATATTCATGCATTTTGACGCCAGGACCCAGGAGCTGAAGTACTTGGCTGTATCTTTCAGCCAATAAGGATCTGAACAGAGTTAAAACAAAGTCAGGCAGCACCAGTGTGTCCAGCAGCTTGGCCAGAATCCCAGTGCACCCAGTACACCTAACAGGTCGCCAGTTTTAACATAATGCATATGTTACCGCCATGGCATTCTAATGCATGACATTTCCATACATAAACATTTAATTGCTATGTACATATGAATTTCTTTGTAAATATTCTAAATTTTTACACTCCAGCCAGAATCCAGCTCAGAAACGTCATGCTTATACACTGTTTGCAGCCTGCAATTCAAATGTGAAAAGTTTTTCAGCAAATAAAAACATGTTGAACTTACTTTTCCTCAATAAGTAAAAAAGTAAACTTATTTAAATATCCCATGTTTTTTCCTATGTGGAAAAACTCCAGTAAGAAAACTCAATACCTGCAGCTCACGCAGGGGTCCCTGAGTTTTAAAGGTTACTCCGTGCCCCACACTTTCCAGTTACCTCCCATACAAGCTAAACATTCCATACACACTTGGCCACCAGCAAACTGAGCTTGTCTCCTGATGTCTGCATGAGCTCCTTGCCACTGTGAAAGCAAAAACACAGACATATCTGTTAATAACACACAGAAACACAGAGACACGCACACAGAGCTCCGCTCCTGTTCACCTGCGGTACTCCATTCCCACCAGGCTCTGTCCATTTACGGCCAGGATTCGGTCTCCTGGGCCCAGTCTGCAGCACTGGGCGGCAGGTGAATCCGGAACCACAGAACGAATGTAAATTCCGCTCATCTTCATCGGCGTCGACTATCCAGCAGAAACAAACGTCAGTCAGCTACCCGTAACGGCTCCACCTGCTGGTGTACCGATTCACTGCAGCCAGAAGTAGCTGTTCACCACAAATCGAACCAAGCAGCACCTCCTTCAACCTACAGGGGGCGCCATTACACACAAAACTGAACAAATTCAGCAGCAGCAGGTAAGCTAACTGACTTAACCTGTGTATCAGATACGTGTCCTGTTAGCAGTTTTGAGGCAGTTTAAACAAAATAAAACTAATATTAATAAAACACAAATATTGATATAAGCCAGAGTTTCCCAATCCGGTCCTCATGGACCCACAGCTGGTCCACATTTTTGCTCCCTCTGAGCCCCCTGTCAGACCAGATTGGGAAACACAGATAAGCAAATGGTGACCATGAGACATGAGCATGTGACCAGCACCAGCATTAACGTGGGGAGAACGGTCCCCCTCCTCACCATCCCATCCACCAGGGCCAGTCCGAGCCCCTGGGGTCCCATCTGCAGCTCGACACTGAACACCTCCTCATCCATTGCATAGTCCTCCTTATTCTTGCAGCATGGTGATTGGCTCTCACCTAAGGGATCACAAGCATTTACCAATCAGTATTCTGATTGCGCCTCTGCGCTCATCCCATTCGCTGCTTAACCTATCGGGTCTGCGACGCAGATTACATCATCACTGATGAATGTTCCGGAGGAGACACTCACGCTGTCTGTGCTGGTCAGCCGCCGCTCTCTCCAGAGCGCCACCTTGCAGGCTGGCTTCGGGCTCAGCCAGCTCCTGGCCCTGGGGGGTGTTGGGAGGGGTGAGCAGGCAGGATGGGTCCAGGGCTAGGCCTTTGTGACAGCTCAGGTCAGGCTGCTTGCGTAGGGTGCACTGAAGTTCTAAGCTCCTAAGCTTCTGAGTCAGGACAGTCTGGCAGGAGTTCAGGTCGCTGATACTGGGGCGTCGTGCTGCCGTCGAACGCCGGGACAGAACCGCAGCCTCTCCCACGTGCCGCTGGAGTCCGGTTCCGTCCAACGGGACCGTGCCTGTGGAGTTCTTCGTAGCCGCGGGGGGGGAAGCTTCTGAACGCGGCTTCTGCGTCGGGGGACACTGAACAGAGAACCGAGACCTTCGTGAGGGCAGACTGCGAGAACTGACCAGCAGATGGCGCACTGAGGCCCTGGGCTCATAACTGAGAAACATGCTGCCAAACTAGGTCATAATATGACGCGATCAACGAACACCGGAGAGAACATCAGCCACTTCAGCTTCGTCCTGCAATTCAAACATTTGAGTTGGTGCCTGTAAACAGCATACAGTATATGATTCTGTTTGTCACTGTCAGAAAAAAGTACCAATTTGTACCTTTCAGAGTGCAATTACTTATCACTGGGACTGTACCCTCAAGGGTCTGCAATTGTACCCTTAGTTGTAAGTAAATGCACCTTTTAGGGTAAAGAAATTGACTTTGAGGAGCATTTTCGTACCAATGGAGGAACAAAACATTAATTTGTACCTTGGGGTACAAAACTATACCAGGGCTGTACCCTTTTTCCTGATAGTGATAAGCATGTGCCCAACGATACAGGAACACCTGGATGGGTTGTTCTTGTTGGGACAGGGTACAGATCTACCAAGAACCTGGAAAAATGGTCATGGATGGATGGATGGGACTGAGAACAAAGTAAGTGTTAGATGCGGAGAACATGGTATATACATCAGAATCAGGGGAGGCACATGCGGGTAATGCCAACCTGCAGCGCGTCTGCGGAGGGCAGAGCGAGCGAGAAGGCGAAGTCCTGCAGGCTTTGTAGCCGCGCCACCAGGCCGGGATCTGGGACCGGCTTGCCGAGCTGCAGCTGGAAGCCCCACCTGGGCAGCACGAGCGGGGGATGCCCCTCAAAGCTCTCCAGCACGTCGGCTATGGAAGGTGCAGACGGGGACAGGTGAGGGGGGCGGAGTCGGCGAAAAGGGAAAGCGCTACAGGTGCTGGACGTGGGCGCGCTCACCTCCTGACCGCGCGGCGACGGCGTCCTGGGGCGCCGGGCTCCATGCGGTGGGGCAGGCTCGGCCCGAGTGGTACTGCTGCAGCATGTGATGGAGCTGAGCTGGGCTCAGCGGCTCGAAGTCGCTCCGCAGGGAGCTCCAGGAAGCCTGGGGGCAGAGGGACAGTGTGAGAGGGACAGACACACACACACACACACACATCAGCCCTGTCACACACACACACATCAGCCCTGTCACATACACACACACACACATCAGCCCTGTCACACACACACAGACAGACATCAGCCCTGTCACACACACACACACACACACATCAGCCCTGTCACACACACACACACACATCAGCC
>JAODJW010000045.1:11919067-11930618 GCA_026777045.1 Hyperopisus bebe
GTCACACACACACACACATACGCACACACACACACACACACACACACACACACACACACACACACACACATATACATACAGGGGTTACCCCTGTCTCACACACACACACACACACATAGACGTTACCCCTGTTACAGACACACACAGACACTTCCCCTCCTCTAACGTCCTCTTTTCCATAAAACCCTATTTTTAAACCCTGTCTTTTACCAGCAACTTTTTTACATTTTATACAAGTGAACATTTGGAACGAGTGCCACTAGTCATTGCGGGTCAGAGTTTGCTGGGCCATATCCGTCCTGGTTAGGACTAAGTTTAGGCAGACCATCTGTTTCCACTGTTTCACCAAATAAATCTGGGGAAGTTGCTTTAGAATGTAACTTAAGCACAGGATATTATAGGTGGCACTGTCCTGTGACATTACCTTTCATGTAATGCCCTCATGACACTGAATAGGAGCACACAGGACAGATTCCCTTCCCTGGGCTGCCCACGTAAGAATCTGCGTGGGTCTTGGCTGTTAAGCACCGAGGAATCGCCTTTCCTTCACCAGCTATATGGGGACCCCCAGATATTAACAAAAAGGAGGAAGAGGGTTGGGATGCAGATGAAGTTGCTTGACCTGCACATCAACAAATACTTAAGAACTGAGATGCATCGCGGAGCGGAAACGGAGAAAACAGGAAAGCGTCCTGGCACCTTTCCATCGGTCCTGGGTGTGTCTGCGGCGGAGAAGCCGAAAATAATTTGAAAAAAAGGGCGCAACCACGAGAGCAAGTATTCTAAGGGTAGTGCTTTGCTAACCACAAAGTACAGCACCACGGCAACGCAAACGCAAGTCCCTCTGCTTAGCAAGACGCTGGCTGTGTTTCACAGCATTCCGCACCGGTCCCTGGGAGCAGAGTCGACAAGTCCGAACTGGGAATACGTCACCTATGGGCTTAGAGTTAAGTTTCAGCCCTTAAGGAACACAACTGAGAATCAGAGTGTCTCTAAAAGTTAAATGTTTTCTGATGCACGTTCAATCCGGTGTATCTGTTTGTTTTGTTAGTTATACTGGCATCATTACATTTTAAGCAGAATTATTTGCTTCGTCACTACATATTCCGTGAAAAACAGGACAAGGAAATTTTGCCCAGGTTATACCTCCCGTAAAAACTGTGATGAATTTTAATTGACATATTAGGAAGAGTGAAGAGTCCATGGATTTCATGTCTGTTTTAGCGTGAAGGTAAATGCAATTTGTGTAATAATCCACTAAAGGGAAGCTTTAGTCACAGGTTAAGCCTGCCGTGCCCTTAGTGAGACTGAGGAAGTCAGTGTACCGTGCTTTTCACGGTGACAGGACGAGTGCGTCAGTTGTCACCAGACACATCACAGGATTGTAAACTCCCCCGGGAACTCCCAGCCTCCCCGTGACATCATGGCTTCGCCGGCAGGAAAGCCACGCTTCATTACACACGACCATACAACCTGCTCCACATCAAACCAATGGGGCCCACGAGGCCAAATCCCGAACCGCTTTCTCCGTGCTAAAAAAACACTCCCGATGTCAGCAAGCTGGGCCACATATTCAATGCAGCCTGGCAGCTACTTAAAGCAATATTTTATAACCTTCCTAAACTAAGAAAGCAAATAACCCCCTTTCCTGATTGACAGACAGGCAAGGTTTAGATCACCTAATTTAATATTATTAGTTTAAGACTGTAAGCATGCTGTCAATAATGGGTGGGTCCTGTGTTATAATCTTACTTATTTTCTGTCATCTTGACATGCATCGAGCAACCTGAAATTCCACATTATTCTGTCCTTGTGGTCGCTGCAAATGTTATTAAGATAGTGTCACTAAATGTGACCAACCAGGACCTTCATGGGGGCCACAGACCAGACTTCTGGCTGGTCTCCATCTCTGACACCTCTCCGCATACCTGCAGCAGCGTCTCCCTGGGTGTGGCCAGCAGGTTCACTGCCGACGAGAGCTTCTGGAAGAAGCCGTCTGCCACCTCGGTCAGCCCCGCGCCCTGGATCCAGTCCATCAGCAGGTCTAGGTTTGCCCGGATTTGGACGCCCCTGGACCACTGGTAGAACCCTCCTGTGGCTCCTTAACACAGAATCCAGCCATCGCAATCAGAGACCGTGCCCCCAACCCCCGCTCTGGCCCCGCCCACTGCATCAGCACTTACCCCTTTCCATGAGTGTATTGAAGACGGAGGCATTGGTGAAGAAGAAGAGGTAAGCGAAGAGCTGGGTGAGGACGTCCTGGTGCACGCCGCAGGAGCTGAACAGCTGCATGGCGTCTCTGAACACCGCCACCGTGTCCAGGACGGCCTTGGGCGTTTGCAGCTGACCGCGTTCAGTGAAGGGGCTGCTGTCGAGCAGGCCAGACAAGGTGCTATACAGGCTCTGCAGGGGGGAGGGCGAGGGCAGAAGGCGTCGAAGCATATGGAGGTTACCAGAGCCAAGGCATCTGAAAGTGGGGGGAGGTGGCTGCCATCATGTGACCAGGCTGAATCCTCTGGAGATAAAACTTGGTGCCCTGTGCAGGCCCTGACTGCAATGCTGCCCATTAAAAAAAGAATAACTAACTAACTAATTAACTAACTAACTAGTTTTAAAACAGACACCAGACACTAAATGCTTTGTGAGAAACTGGATCAAACCTTCATTCAGCTCAAGGGGACTTGGAAAGACTAAGAGGCCTTTTCGTTTAATTTCACTGGTTTGATCTGACTGCCTTGAGATATGAAAACTGAGATGACTAAGGTGTACCCATGTGAAGCTCACACACAGCATAGACACACACACACACACACACACACACACACACACACAAAGGTTTGTAATTATATCTTTGTGGAGACTCCATTCATTTCTACAGGCAAAACTTTAATCCCAACATGACGACCTTAACCCCTACCCAGCCCTAACCCTAACCATAAGTAACCAAACAAAATACGAGGCATTTTTATTGCATTCACCGATCTTTTTGAAAACCTGAAAAATGGTCCCCACAAAACAACTTTTTATTACATTGTGGGGAAAATGTGGTCCCCACAATGTAATATAAACACATTCACCGCATACAATTTTTGTGACATACCCAGCCCAGAAGCCCCCTGAACAGGGGATACTGGAGACCTGGTCTGTACGCCATCCCCACCATTTCATTCCAGTGCCTCCCAAGAGAGTTTCAGCAAATGAGATCATGGCAGTTGGTGTGTGACAGGGGGGGTGTGGATATCACGGGGCAAAGCTGGGTTCGGTGATGACGGGGGGGGTGTGGATATCACGGGGCAAAGCTGGGTTCGGTGATGAAAGCACCGATTCACTTCGCCTGTCCCATAATGCCATTGACATCCAGTGACTGTCAGCTTTTCCCTCACAACCCGAAAGCGCAACACACACAGTCCACGGCAGCCCAAAAGCACCCAGCTGCAGCCCTTCCCAATGCTCAACACCTGTTTCGTTTGCCTGCATGTTCTTTGTTTGTTTTGTCAAGATGATACGTTAAATTTGTCTGCACTGGGCCTAAAAGGCGGGCGAAATGGCCAGCGAACACAACAAGAATACACTGGCTTACCAACATTCGAACGACAGGACAAAAATATGCAAGTGAGGGCGTGAGATGGGACAGAGAAAAATGATTTGTCCTCAAACAGGTGGCTGTTAATTATTCAGAGACCTCAAAGACCTTATGCTAATAAGCATTCAGCGATAATTAAAAATTATAAAAAGCAGCATTTCGTTTTAATTCCTTCTAATTAAGAAACCTAAGAAACGGGCCTTAGAGGTTAGTGAACCAGTGAGAATGAGGAAAGGAGTTTTTACAGGTAATAAGCTATTTCTCTTCATAAAACACTGTTCACCCCAGGGCACTAAATATAGATATATTATATATGGTTTTAAATGGTTTAATGATGTATTTTTTTCTTGCTATGTGGTGTATTTCCAGTCATCTTTAATAAAGATTAGACAGTCTATGTCAGGGACTCAAAATGAAAGCAAACCAGAGTTGGTGACCCCCACCAAAAATGCATGATCATATACCTAACTATGGACTTTGTGGCAGTGTTGGGCATTTCAGGTCCAGAAGCTACAAATCCAGACCAACCAACATAAAGCATAAAGAGTCAGTCACAGAGTACTCAACTGGTTGGTAGAAACAAAATCATGCTCTGGATTTGTAGCTCCCACACTGGTTTATGTCTGAATGTGGCCAAACATTTGGTTGCGTCGCCGAAAGCAAATTCCAAATGAATTTGCTGGCTGAAGGCAAATATTCATTCTCTGTAACCACATACCAAATGATTGCTGTGTGATTCTAGGGCCCTGGGTGTAATGCTGAGCACAAAGCAGATGTGAATTTCTGTAATTCTATTCATAGGTATAATATGACAGCAGCGATACACGCCCTCAGACGCAGCCTGGCACAGTTCCAATTCATATTTCTGCTACATCTATTTATTTAGGAGACGCTTTTGTTGTTTTTATTTATTTAACAGGCATACAAGTGAGACAGGTAATACATTACAAGCATATAGCCATCAAGAAGTCAACTAGGTGCTGCTAGGCTAATCTCCCAGTATCAAGTGCAAAACACATTTCCTCTATTGACAGCAACATGACAGACCTGTAACTATCTGCCGTGTAATACAGTGCCCCTGCTGCTGTCCCGGTCTTACAGGGTATGCTGGGGACGGCTCACCTTGGTGAGGTGGTACACAGACTGCTGGAATGTAAACATCACCACCTCCTCCAGGACTGAGATGGCCTGCAGCCAGGGCGACCGTGGGCTTCCTGGAAAAGCGACAGCTGGAGGTCACCGGCCGTTTTCATTTACACACATCGGTCTGACGCTTTTATCCATGGAGACTTACAGCAGAGGGAAGGGTTACAAGCTATGTGTGCTCTCTGGGACTCGAACCCACAACTTTTGCATTGTTAGCACTACTTAATACAATAATGTGGGAAGACATTTTGCAACTTATTCATCGTATGTATCTGAGCTTTTTGATTAAAAAAGTAAATAGCAGCAGAGAAGGGAGTACAGTCGTTATCAGGGAAGGGAGTACAGTCGTTATCAGGGAAGGCAGTACGGTCGTTATCAGGGAAGGGAGTACAGCCATTATCAGGGAAGGCAGTACAGCCATTATCAGGGAAGGGAGTACAGTCGTTATTAGGGAAGGCAGTACAGTCGTTATCAGGGAAGGCAGTACAGCCATTATCAGGGAAGGCAGTACAGCCATTATCAGGGAAGGCAGTACAGCCATTATCAGGGAAGGCAGTACAGTCATTATCAGGGAAGGCAGTACAGCCATTATCAGGGAAGGCAGTACAGCCGTTATCAGGAGATTTGATTAAAGAACATAATCAATAATATGGACAAAATTTGAACTAACGTGTAAAGTGCATCACATTCATGAATGCGAGTTTGATTCCATGAACAGTTTACACCAATGCATTACTACCTAAGATGCAGAACCAACATTACCAACATTATGGACTAATAACCCATAAAATATCCTTCCTTAAACAGACGTTTTAACTCCAGGAGTTTCTTAAAGCCTGAAAAACCAAACAAAGGACAGCGCTCAGTCTTACATGAGACCTCTGGAGCATGCCCTGATCTGTTTAGGTGAATGACGAGAGAGCGATTCAGCAGTAAGCGTCACCTGAATCATCCTCCTCAACTTCCTCCTCCTCCTCCTCCTCAGCCCAGGGGAGCAGACGCGGCACCTCCTGCTGAATGAAGTGGAGCAGCTCCAGGCTGTTGGCCATCCACAGCACCAGCCCCCGTATGTCGGGGATTGGCACGGACTGTGACTCCCCCAAGTCACTTTGTCCCCCACCAGAGGGCCTACGGGGGAGGGAATCCAGAGTCATACCCACAAGCCCATGGCATTCTGCGTAAACGGGTAAAACCAGCTACAGGGGTCATTTCAGACGAGCGTTATTATAAGCAGTCAGTAGATAACATCAACCGTATGTGATGCAGCAGAGAGTAAAGAAAACGTAAGGGACCGTGACCAACGTGAGCTGCAGCATAACTGGCTCCGATTTCCCTGAAACAAATCCCCTGTGGAAGCAACACCTCCCATCCCCTTGAGAATAATGCCCCCCCCCAAAAAGGAAATAACTGATAAGACGGATAAACAGCCCTTTTTCAAAACGCTAGTCATCAGAGGGCGCTGTGATGCCCAGCATTGGCCGCCCAGCTTTGCAGGCGGCACGTTCGGATAGCTCTGGTCGCAACCAAAAGCCCCTGAACGTCACCCAGGCCCGGATGGCTGGGGTGAGGTGGGACAGACTGGGGGTGGGTGTAGAATTGGGAAACGTGCCGAACGAGTATAACAGGTCAGTGTTCTCACGTTTCAGGCTGGACCGAGGTCAGCTCCTGCGTCATGTCCTGCTGAAGGAGAAAAGATATTCAGACAAGAGGAGAACTGTAACATAGCAACAGGCAGAACGTCATTCCATTTATCACTAAGCTACGGGAACATAGATTAATTATTTATTAGCTTAGTTAATGCAGGAGGTGTGAGAAAGTAAACAGCCGCTGCGGTCAGGTGAAGACACTTGCCCCCACGGCGGTCTGAACGCGGCTGGCGATGTGGAGCAGCAGCTGGTGGAAGTCGGAAGCCCGGAAGTTCACGGCCGAGTGCTGGATGCAGAGGCATAGCAGGAAGGCTGGGGTCAGCCTGGGGTCATCGCCGCGGGGATCCACCACGGCGAAGATTTCCTCGAGGATCCGGTCCTTGTGCTCCAGCTCGTAGGATAGAGCGAGATCTCGGCACGTTGGGTCCTTCAGGCTTAGCGAGGGCCCCCAGCTGGGGCGGGGGAGGCTGCAGCCACAAGTGGGGCAGACTGGAGCCCTCTGGTGTCCAGAGGTAAGCCAAGGGGGGATTTTGTGGGCGGGGCCAGCAGTAGGGTCCTTATACAGGAACAGGTAGTGATTCCCCAAGCCGACAAGATCCCAGGGACAGAGCTGGGCCTGCTGCGTCAGGGTGGTGCCATTCAGGGTGACGGGGGCGCCGTGGAGCGGCTCCAACAGCACCGCCGCCCTTTCCCTATCACGCTGGGCCTCCTGGCGGAGCACACGGCAGTGCAGGGGCAGGATGTCGGGGGCGTGCAGCTGGAGGTCGACACCGAACACCTCCTCCCCCTCGCTGCGGCCGAAGGCTGTGGTCGTCCCGTCTAACAGGTAGATGACGCAGTCCTGGCAAAGCAGAGACAGACAGACGGGTTACAGAATGGCAGGGTCAGTGTAAACAAGACAAAGCCCTGCGACTCATCTCAGAACTGCACATCTGGCTAAAATAACTAGGAATAATTCCTTTCACAGAATACCATAAGCTTATAACTTATCACCAAATTTGTCCCAGGCATCAAAAAAAGTATGTTTTATCCCCTAATGATTAGAAATGGCTTCTTGTTATTCTAAGACCTGCAAAGCAGAAAAAAAATGCGCAAAGAGTTCATGTTAAGAAGTCCTAAGATTTGTCACCCATTTCTGAACAAACCACAGCTCTTTTAAAGTGGGTCCTGCTGACTGGAGGCCAATTGAGCGGCCACACCATCAACGTCAGATCGGGGGAAGTTTGCACGCAGGGTCAGCATGAGGTCATTCTGAAAGATGCAGACCCTGAAGCTATTGTTGAAAGCACTCTAACCCGCCTCTGGATCTTCTGCAGAATCCCTATGTTGGCACATCAACCGCTTTACTGGTTCAGTGGAGAAAATAGGTCCCACGAGCATAAGGTAGTAGCTACACCCTTGTGCTATGGGAAATACCCATAATGCATCAAAACAGGATGACATTCATTCTGAAGAGACTAGTGTTTGAGTCTTCAAAAATTCCCTGCAGGGATTTATAAAGTAAACTCAATGTTAAGTGTGAACTTCTTCAGGCCTCCAGGAGCCAGCAAATGCTTCCCTGACTGATTCTTCACTGAATATGTTCCGCAGAAGAGGAGCATGACACAGGCCAGCAGAATGGCTGTGTAAATACGGGAGATTCGAACAACAAACGGAGGAAGCTGAATGCTCATCAGCTCTTACCAGATCACAGCCAAAAGCAAAAGGCAAGGTGAACACGGCACTGTGAGATACGACTCCCCCTACTCAAAACATCACAGAAGTACTACTTAGCGCTTACGGTTAAAACCTCACACACGAGGAAGTTTGTTTGTTATGAAAAGGGGAAATTAAAACTGTGCTTCACTGCACAAGTCTGTTTGTTCCAGAAGCAGGAACCTACCTGAGGAGGCGTGTCACTCTATGTAAACATGACTCCCTAACGGAAGGACCTACACGAATTTGGAAGAAAACACCAACACTGTACTTATCAACATTCCAGGAAAAGGCCGGTCTGATAAAAAGTGTAAATATGGATAATATGAATTAAAGAGACCAACATAAATCCTCTGTAAAGTTCCAGTTCAAGTTAAAGAAGGATTCCAACCGAAAGGGCAACAAGCCAACATCATCCCTCTCATGGTGGCATCATGACGCTTCGTGCATGCACTCCAAGGCTAGAAGGAAAAACCCCCTCTGACAGCCTGGTTTATCACCAACTAGTAACACAAGGAAGTATTTTGTGCTCTGTCCTTGTTTGCTCAGTAATAAGGAAATCCAGAAAAACAGGTCCTGGGAAAATTGGCACCTCAATAGATTAAATCAGGTAAGCATTAAACCCAGTATGAACACTACAGGCTAAACCTTCACAGGGCTTAGCAATCTGAGGTACATTTCCCAAAAGCATAGTTGGTAACAGCGTTAGCAACTTAGCAAATTGCTAGCATGTTAGAAACAACACGCTACATGCTAACACCGTTAGCGGCTTACACAGTTGGAACCGTTCAGGTGTAAGTTGCTAATGGCAGCTTTTAGAAAACGTACTCCTGCTCTGCAATGCAAGCTCAGACTGTGAGGGCATCACCCAGACTTTGGGCTACAGGTCGGGGTTTGAACATGCAGCCAGGATAGAGTGTGCCCCACCTGTCTGGGGCTGTATCCCTGCAGCAACAGGAAACAGGGTGTTTGGGGAAGTTTGCAGGAAGTTAGCCGGCTGCTAAAAAGCTGGGTGCCACAATGCCCGCTGCTCTCAGTCTCTTCTCTCTCCCCAGACAGGCCCCGTGCTTCGTTGGCGTGGGGGGGGTCCTGCGACGTCGGGGGCAACTCCAGCTCACTGAGGTTCCTCCACAATTCGGGGCTCTTGCCCCCGAGTTCCATCAGCATGGAGGTGACACGTGAGCTGCTGTTTGGCCGCCTTCCTGGGCCTGGCAGGGTTGAGGGGTAAGAGAGGTCGGGATGGAAAGAGTGCGGAAAACATGAGGAAACATAATACAACAATAACCACGGGACTCGAACACAATGACCGATACCGAAGAGGCACGCAGAAACTCACGTACACACAGGAGCCCTCATTTCCGTTACTGTAACCTGGACCACTGACCGAGGGAAAGGGGGGTTGCCAGGTGGAAGCAGAGGAGCTTCCAGTCCATGCTAAACAAGTAGCCACTATGGAACATTCTGAAAGTGCACTTTTCTCTTTTGGGCAGTAGATGTGGCACCCACAGCCAGACACCCACATCTGATGGGGGCACCCCACCAGCCTGGAGAGAATGCCCTGCTTAGCTCTTACAGCCCTGGTGTATGCACCGATTATCAGTCCAGCCAAGCACTTTAGCAGTTATAAGAACTGACTAATTGTGCTAATTTAGCCTTTACTGTTAGCACCGGGGGTTTTACCTGCATAATAAAATTCAGAGAACCTTTACAAGCTGTAAAGCGTTTTAAAGTGAACAGTTGCTTTACCTTGCTGCTACCCCCAAACTCTACAGCACCACCCTCAGCTATACAGACGTACATACCGAAGGTGGCGGCCTGTTTGTCCATGTGGACGCTCTGCTCCACAGTGGTTCGTCTCTGGATCTCAAAGCGGCGGGAAAAGCCCTCTGCGGGCCTCCACATCGCCTGCAGCAGCAGGGGTCTCTCCTGAGCCCCTACCACCCGTGAACACTCGCTCCGCCACTGGAGGTCCTCCCCGTTACAGCCAACCACCTCGCACAGCACGTACGCGTCGGCATCGTCCTCCAGGCCGTACCTGAGCCAACATTGCCCAGCTGGTCACTGAAGAGCCTGATCCCTTTTTCTAATCAATCTGCAATGCTTTTGAAACATCTCCTGTACTGATCAGGAGCTTTTAACAACACATGTAAGGACGAACATAAGACTGACCTCTACCTGAACGTACCTCTAAAAGATCTAGCAATTAGCCCAAATTATCCTTATTATCATGATGCCCTGTTGGTCATGAGTAGAATTGCAGTTTTTCCAGGTTTCCTGATCACAAACCAGTGACATGAACATAATACGACAGGGGGTGTTCTACAAAGCAGGATTTAACTTTTGGATTTAACTTTTTGGATTTAAGGTAGTCTGGGCTAAATGGTCCATATCTTTGTTCACAAATGTGACAGGTTATCCGGCTAAGCAAGAAATCCAGCTTTGCGGGACACCCCAAAGGTGTAAAAATAAATATATCATACTTATCGCTGCTGGAGAATAATTCTCTATCAAACCTTCATTGCACATCACATTCTCCTGAGATGCATCTTTTCACTTCCCTGATTCGTGACCCAATCACTCACCTTACACCAACCATCAGAGGAGTTTCTAGCTAGTGAAAATATCAGTGCAGTTTACCTGATGCTTGCCATTTTTTTGAAGGACGATTGGCATTGGGGCTAAAATACTTGGGGCTAGGCTTAAAATGCTCGGGACTAGTGATCAGACCTAACAACGTCCATGCCAACTGTGACATGTGAGGTCTTACCTTTCCAAGGCCTCCTGAATGATCTCCTTGGCGGTGGAGTGTATGGTGGCCAGCACACTTTTGTAGTGTGCCCCATGGGAAACGGCACTGCCGAAGATCTTTAGGATGCTGGGGCCTGAATCTGGACCGGACATCTCCCTCAGGCTGTCTGACAGCGCAGCCCCGTCGCCGCCAGCCCCGTCGAGGTGCGCTCCTCTGCTGAAGATGGCTGCGAGCCCGTGACTGTGCCAGTGGGCCTTGTTCTTGTTGGACTCCTTATGCAGTGCACTCTCAGCCGACCTGGTGGTGCCACTGGACAGCTTGGACCTGCAGATGTATAACGGGGCAAGTGATGAACGCCTGGGTCTGGAGGTGCTCAGACTGAAGATGGCTGTATACCTCAGCAGAGGCTGGCCTACTAATGACTCCCTGGCTATCCAGAATGAAGATGGCTGTATACATCACCAGAGGCTGGCCTACTAATGACTTCCTGGCTATCCAGACTGAAGATGGCTGTATACCTCAGCAGAGGGTGGCCTACTAATGATTCCCTGGCTATCCAGACTGAAGATGGCTGTATACCTCAGCAGAGGCTGACCTACTAATGACTCCCTGGCTATCCAGACTGAAGATGGCTGTATACCTCAGCAGAGGCTGGCCTACTAATGACTCCCTGGCTATCCAGACTGAAGATGGCTGTATACCTCAGCAGAGGCTGGCCTACTAATGACTCCC
>JAODJW010000045.1:11930718-11951197 GCA_026777045.1 Hyperopisus bebe
CTCCCTGGCTATCCAGACTGAAGATGGCTGTATACCTCAGCAGAGGCTGGCCTACTAATGACTCCCTGGCTATCCAGCTACATTTGCTCCCCATGCGAGTTAAGGCCATTAAAATAATAAATAAATAAATACACGTAGCGCTGCTCGCCCTGCCGCAGACGTCGCATTTTTTCCTGCATTGGTGGTGACGCAAGTATTGCTGACGGTAGCTGGAATCAGAACGTGACACCTCTGCCATCATAATGCGGATTCGCATGGACCTACAAGTACGGCAGGTCACCTGAGCACCGTGAAGACCTCAGAAAGCATCACTAAGGCATGACTGAGACAGAAAATGTGAAACGCGACACCGATCGCTCGGCTGAAGCAGACGAATAATCCACAAGTGTGTGCATGTTGTGGAGGGGGTGGAGGAAGGGGGCCGAGAACTGTCAGTTAGATCTGCTATGTGGAAAAAAAAAACGATTCAGTGATTACAATGCTTCAATATACAGAACTACACAACTACAGCTGCAACCGTAGCAATGACAATAAGACAATAAATTTGAAAGCTTCTAAATATGTCGACTGCTTAAATATGTTTTTCAAAATTATATTTAACAGAGTCTATCTCATGACGTTCAGAGCATGAGACTGGATCTGATATCGCCCCATCCCATGGCGTGCAATGATAGTTCAGAGACGCCAATTCACATAAGACGTATATTATTGCACACGTGATCATAAGATTAACTACTAGTTCACACCATTTTGCCATGGTAACCAGAGGAATAGACTGAAATGACATACAGCACTGACTGAGTCTGAAACCCACACAGACATAATCGACTTAAGTAATATAAAAGCGAACACTGGGAGAAGTACTGTATTGAATATACGCCATTCCGTCGATTCCAAACAAAAATTCAGTGTTATTTTGAACACGTTGAGCTGTCTCTCTAACATACCCCTTTAGACGACTCATAAGTACTTGAAAGCGCAGAAAAGTACATCAAAGCTCACGCTGCAGACGTTTGAAAGTCGGCACGTGAATTATCCATCCCTTAAACTACAGTTCACACTAAGAGAAACTGCATGTTTAACTTTAACAGAGCTACAACACGCGAAAGAAGGAAACACCTCGAGTTACTTACTGTACGGATCCATTGCTTGCATTTCTTCCTAACTTCACAAGGCGCTTTTTTGGCGATCGGATAAGTAATCCCACGGGGATATTCAGAGTTGACTTGGACATCTGATAACTGTGTTCTCTGGAAATCATGTTTGACAGTACGGTAACGCGTAAAGGTAAAAAACCTTTATGAATCATAAACACGCTGCTCCGTACCCAGCGATGGGCATACTTAGGCAACTAACGCCATCTGTACTAACAGAGTTTACATAAACAGCACATTTTCGGCACAGCGCGATAGCGTCGCGCCAGTTGCATCATCCCACTTATACAGCCGACGACTTGAGTCCGCTTCGTTGGCATCAAAAGCGCTGAGTCTCCAGCTGTCGGTGATTCAGTGTTTCAGCAATACTGCTATTACTCACACATTTACCTATGAGATACGACTCCCCCTACCCGAAACATCGCCAAAAGTACTACTTAGCGCTTTCAGTTACATTTTAGGAATTCAGAATAATATCGCACGCGTCAGGTTCACCTCAGGTAACTTTTGAAACGTGGCGCGGTTACTCACACACACCGGAAAAGTAGCCCGCGTGGAAAATGTAACGAAAAAACGTCGCGAACGCCTGGCTTTGTCACGCCGTGCTGCGCTTGTTTTATGTCGCCGAAGATTCTTCGTAACTAGTTAACGATATAAAGCATAAATCGGCGGAGAAAAGCGCTGCAACCCAGGATGCGAGCACCACAGCACGCGCCGGCGAGCGACCTTCGCGAGATGAAGCTCGCTCCGGTTTCCACGGTTACCTCATCGTCAGCACCGGCAGCGAAACATGAACAAAATAGGGGGGCGATGAATGATGGACTGGAGGCGCACACGTAGACCAGCCTCTTTTGTTTTCCTATGGCATTTAAATAAGATGGATCCAGGATCTTAACCCCAAAGCAGAATTAATGTATAAAAACAAACATGTACACATGCGAGCCACAAAGCACACTGTCTGCCTCATCACCCCAAAGCAGGTTTCCACAATCTGCATCAAAGAACCAGAATCACGAGATAAAGCGCAGAAATAACAACTCTTTCTGGTTTAACAGTGATACATAGTAACAGTGTACTAGGGAAGAGAATGGATAGAGCAGATAGCAGTAACAAACAACAGTCAAGCAGGTTTACTTACTGTTTTACTGTGGCAGCTCAGCTTATCTTTACTGGCACAATAATGATTGAGCCCTAGAATGTAAACATATAATCTGTCGTTGAAGTGCGTTAACAAATATCTGTAGCTAGTTACTTTTTACTGGAGGAAGTTGAGTCGCGGCGTGAACAATCGCCTTGGTTCAGCCTGAGTCATACTATTTACAAAAGCTGATGGCATGAGATTCCGAAAGAATGACAGAACAAGGGGAAAGAAACATCGTTTGTTTTATTAAATCGACACAAATATACAAGTCCTAAAAATCTGAGAAGCAAAAACAACCCATTTCACTTCAATACAAAATGATCCTGCTATTCGAGCATACCATACATGAAAGGTAAAATAAACCAAGTTTTAAAGTGGGCAGGCATCATATGTGAAATTACCCAGCTCAGACAGGTGTATAAAAACAAGTACTTCAAAGTTCAAAGAGCAGAACCAGGGACAGAAATCAAACAAGCCACGGGTACAGGTTTCAGTTACTAAGCACGGTTAAAAAAAGAAAATAGCTGAGTATCAAAACGTTGTGTAGTTCCAGCTGGTGTCTGAAGCCGTGATTACGGAGGAAAACAAACCATTTTTTTTGAGGGAAAACATAACAAGTGAACATATGTTTTTACAGATTTTCTTTTTTGTTACTCTCGGCCATTATGTTCACCTCGCTTTACGTGACGGGCTTGCCCGCTGCGGTCCACAGACGGCTCTTTGGATGCACTGCTGCGGTCTGCCCCTGATGTGCAGAGAGGGTCAGAGAGGGGTGGGTTAGTGCAACGGGGAAGCCGTGCACGTGCAAGGCGCGCACACACAGACACGCAGCCCAAACCCCTGTCCTGACATGCCTTGTCCCACACACCATTCTGCAGTATTCTGGACTCCAATTCAAAATGCAATTTTCCCCACACAGTCAGCATAATGAAGCTTAGAGCTAATTATACACTGCATGCTAATGCTGAAAACGGTACAAATGCTACAGCAGAAAGCTTCTAGCTGAACATCATGCACTGGAACCCTGATATATAATATAACCTGTAGTACTGCCATTAAAATTCAACAGTAAATAGATAAAGCCTGGCAGTGCAGTATAATACAACAATCAGTTATCGGTCCTAGTAAATATGAAAGCTTCAGGCATAAACTTAACATTATAATTATTACACAATAACACAAGTTGGATGTTGAATGTTTTCAAACTGTAGCTGCCATGCTGCCCTCTGCTGCTCATCTTGTCAAACTACAACATCAGAATCACAATAAACCAGTGTTTCTCAATCCTGCTCTCAGAGCACTACCCAGCAGGGGGCTGTTGGTCAAACCCACACTGCTTACAACCTACCGCCCTTCACTAATAGGCCATTAAGAAACTCCTGATGCTAATTAAGGTCGGACTGGAGCGAAAACTGCAGGAGCAGGACTGAGAAGCACAGCAATAAAACTACACTGATTCGACCAACTTCAGAAATCTAACAGACATATTAATAATCCCCAAGGGGAAATCAAGTTAACAAAGAGGTCTTCCAAACACAAATTTAGATTTAAATGTGAGATAAATATAGTCAAAATTCTCAAATGTCCAGAAATCTAAGAAACAAATATAAATTAAATAATAAAAAAACACACACACACAAAAAAAATCTATGCAGTAAGTTGACAGCATTAAACACTGATGTAGGTGGATTCCTCGGGGGGGTACCTGTACAGCCTGACAGTATCCATTTTTTATTTGGCTTTTCGTGGACCCAACGCTGGGTGAAGAAGAGGAGTCGCCACTAAGTTAATTACGCTACAGCTCTGCACTCTCGAGACAAACGGCATTAGGACGCATGATGGTGAAGCAGCACATTTATGTCGGGGGGGATATGGATGCGAAGAAGAAACTGAGACTGTAATTAGACTTCGGGATCACCTGGGAAATGCAGCAGGATTTCACAATGACAACTTCAGATTGTTTTTTTTTTTTTTGTATCAAAAGGTGACAGGGGTCGGGGGTTTGTGATAACTCCTGGCTAGCAGCACAAGCGTCACCGGTATGAGGGGAGGGGGGACGGCGGACAGGCCAATGTACCTCCAGCCCATGGTCTGCGTTACTCATCAAGCTACTTCAGTCTTCAGAGTATACTTACGCTGCACCATCGAAAACAGACACGCACTACAATAAATGAAGGGGGAGGGAAAAAAAAAAAACAAGCCAATCGGAAGGAGAGGGAGAGAGGAGGCGGGCAGGTGCACCTACCTGAGCCTGGTCTCAGGTCCTATCACATCTGTTTTAATTGGACTGAGTGTCACCTTCAGAATGCCTGTCTTCGGTGGTGCCGTTCAGCGGCGCCGTGCCCCCCCCCTCCTCAGCATTAGGCTTCCGGCTAGCCCGCTTCTCGTCGCTGCCTCTGAGTTCTTTGGGGGGAGAAAGCAGCCAATCAGAGTCAAGGTTAACTCCCCTCCCTGGTACGATTGGCCACACAGAAGTATACGCTCAGGTGACACTCTGACATAGGCGTTCACCTTTGTCTCTGGATCTCCTGTCCCTGTCTTTGTCCTTGTCCCGATCCTTGTCCCTGTCCCGGTCCCGGCTCCGGCTCCGGTGCTTCGGCCTCCGGTCCCGGTCTCTGCTGCGAGAGCGAGGCCTCCTGTCCGAGCGTTCCCGGCTACGCCGTCTCTCTCTGCTCCTAAAGAACGGCGCAACGGAGTTCTGTATGCTTGTGGAAACCGGTGGAGAATTTCTGCTAGTGATTCCCCCTAAATGTCATTCAGACTAACCCTGACTGCCGGCGCCCACTAGTATTTAGCTGCAGTACAGCGTGTGGTACCTGCTCCGCTTCCGCTCCCTGTCACGCTCCCGCGATCGGCTCCTCCTCCGCTCCGATGTCTTGCTTGAGTGGCTGTGCCGGCTGCGGCGGTCCCGGTCTCTGTCCCGGTCCCGGTCCCTGTCCCGGTCTCTTTCTCTGTCTCGCTCGCGCTCACGGTCTCGCTCCTTTTCCCTCTCCCGCTCCTTTTCCTTCTCCCGCTCCTTCGCTTTCTCCCGCTCCTTTTCCCGCTCCTTCTCCTTCTCCTCCTCCTCTCTCTTCCTCTTCTCCCTTTCTTTCTCCCTTTCCTCTCGCTCTTCCTTCTCCTTCTTGCCACGGTCATCTTTCTCTGGTCCCTCAGACCGTCGGCGCAGTTTTTCCTGGACACAAAGAACAAGATTTCACACACGCGCACACACACGCGCACACACGTAACCCAAAGGCTACAGGCTGCCCCCCCACATACCTTGAGCTCCTCCACAGTGGACTTGATCTTGGCATAACCCATGTGCTGCTTGCCCATCAGGTGGTCATCTACTCTGGACTGGGCATCACCCACGATGAGGAACGCCCCGCACACCTCACAGACCTCCATCTGCTTCTCCTGAGCCACAAAACTCTCGATGGTCTGGAAACAAGCAGTCAGAACTGTGATATAGATGATCTCAGACATTTCAGATGATCTCAGACAAACAAGTTAGAAATGGTTAATAAGGCTGGGAGAAGCACATGGTCAACCTTTGGGGGGGAGGGTGTCGGGGCATGATCAGGAGTTCAAATCCCATCCTCAACAGAATAATCATGTGTCCTTTGGACACTTGAGCAAGTCCCTGTATGTCTGTGTCTGTGTGTCTCTCCCTCAAAAGAGAGCAAGGTGGAATATGCAAGAAAGACCATTCCAATGTACAGACACCCTCCAGGTAATGACGGACCATGTTATAATGTTTTGACTTTACGATCAGTGCATGTTTTTCACTTTCAGTACATCATTCAATAAATTACATTTATTCAAATATTACAAATATTCCACACTTTATTATAAAATAGGCTTTGCACTAATGATTTTGACTGTAGGGTAATGTAAAGTGTTCTAAGCATGTTTAAGGTTGACTAGGTTATGATGTTTGGTAGGTTAGGTGCAATATATTAAAATGCATTTTTGCCTTATAATAGGATTATCGGAAAGTAACCCCACCATAACTCTGGGAGGGTCTGTACTTTTGCATGTAAACCATGATTTCATTATCAAATCACTACCCTTGTCACCAAATTTCTACTTACTATTATACAATAATAAAGATTAAATTGGTCATGAACGTGTATTGAAACTTAAAAACAAACAGTGGCAATTAAACACTGGTCTCCCAGTGTACACAATGGCATAAAATGGGGTCACCCAGGGTTATTAACAGGAGTGTGCCAGTATAGTAAGCAGAATGATGGTCTGTATCCCCTTTCACTTGGCACGCGTTGAAACGCTGATGTATGCAGATCATGTGAGACACACAACCAATGGGACGAGAGACTCACCGAGGGGGCGGAGCTGAGTAGTTCTCGATCATCCTTCAGCTGCTCCACCAGCTTCATCATTCCCTGAGCTTCCTCCACCTTGCCTTCGCTACCTAGCTCCTCGATCTGCTCAGCAACACGAGGGAACACCATGACAACAGGGGATAAGGCTTCTAATTATCCAGATGTAACGTAAAGATTCCAAGGAATTTACTATAAATATTCAATTGTATAAGTGAAAATGAACAAACACACGCCAAGTTATGTTAAATGTGAATTACGGCATATAAACTAAAAGTTGTGCTAATCAGCTTCAATTAAGTTTAGTGCTACAAGCTAAGGAATCACCCCCTAGTGGAAACCCCAGGAAGAACAATTTAGCCCAGCAGATACTGGACCTGAAGCAACAGATCTTCAATCTTCTCTGTGAGAACCTGGGCCTTCTCTTCATTCCTCCCTGCTGACCCTGGTCCCTGCTGCAGAAACCATTTCCATTTTATCCACATCCTACTTAAAAACGTACAAAAGCTCCTCTACTTTCGGCCGTTCGCATCTTGAAATGTTCGTAAGTTGTTATTCAACATCATTTTAAGGGTATACGCAAGTACAAAGAACCTGGATGCTGGGAGTACGCACGTTACCCTGCTGCACAGGAGGAGTAGCGGGCAGAAGTCGTACTAGGCGGAACTGGCGCGCAGAAAGAAAAAATGACGTTGCGGACAGGAAACGGGAGCCCAACGAACACAATATGGACTTACAGTCCCCTACGTTCGTATGTCTGATAGTTCGTAAGTTGAAAGTTCGTAAGTAGAGGAGCGTCTGTATATAGCTATAAAAACACAGGCTATATGCTCATAATTAAGAACAGCTGTTTAGCTCTGAATCACGCTGCCGTGCGTTTATACACTTCGGTTTATTTCTGGAGCAAAGCCGCATCTAAAAACAGCAAATAGAAACAACCATTGACAAAGATTTACAACCTTACGCTGCAATTTTTAAAAATTTGTTAAGGCTGCACAGCTCTACAAATCAACGGTACATTCTAGACCACGCAACAACTTTCTGTAAGGAGAGCGGAAAATTGCAACTTAGTGCCAAATTAAATAAGAACCATAACTTTTTCCCCTCATTAACAACAAGGTATTTCAATCAAAGGCTAACGGTCCCCGACTCAAATGATGACTAGAGATGCAGCAACAGAACAGACAAGGCAGCCAATCGCCTGGGGCCTGGTCACAGCACAGATCGCAACAACTAGTTAGCTCTATTAGTCTACTGATGTATTCTGTTTTTCACAGAAGAAAAAATGGCATTGAAAAGTGAATGGCATTTACTAAACTGACTTTATTGATATCATTAATTTAGACTTTATGCTAAATTAATGGTAATAGAGTGTACCATGCTGGGGAAGGGTGAGTTGGTGGGGCCCATAGAATTATTATTTTTTTTGCCTTGGGCCCCTAGATGCCTCTGATGATTTGACTATCACTAAAAAACTGAAAAGCAAAAAACTAAAATTTAAGTTATAAATACATTTCAAGAATCTGACTTGAATTCGTTTCAAGAGTTACAATTCAGCTTTCAGTCGATTTCAACAGCACGGTACTGTCCGTCACCGGGACCAGCTTCAGAACCCTTTTTGTGAAGGCGGCATACCCCAGAGCTGGGCTGGGACTGGGAGAGGGACAGGCGGGCGTGACCCCGGCGGATGCGCCGCTCCACCTCCGCCAGCAGACTCTGAAGGTAGCGCAGGAAGTCTCGCTCATAGCCCTCCTTCATAAAGCGGGAGCTTTTCTCATACCTGCAGCACAGGGGTCCGTCGGGATTAACAAACATCCAGGAAGATCAAACAGAGAAGGATAGAGAACGCTAGACATTAAGATTTGGCACTTGCATCTTCCGTAGGTTTTCATCGTGGATCTTGTCGCAAGGACCTAAAAAAACCCGAAATGTAATTTTAAGTAAAATCTGCGAAAATTTAATGCAGCAGTTCGAGCATAAAAATTGCGTGCGGTGTATCGCGTGGTCCAGCTACTTACCTAAGTCCGATCGTGTATTTGTGAATAACTCTGCCGGGCAGAATCCACACAGGTAGTACTTGCAAACCTACGTGTGGGGGGGTTGTTTTTGTGGGGAGGGGGGGCAGAAAAATTCGGCATTACATAATGACCGTGTAATTCCGCCATTCTCTAACACGAGGAAAGTAACCGCAAAAGTGGGGGACTGACAGTGAGACGTTTAAGCAGATCCGGCACAACAACAAAGTTTGTGTCACGATTGCTCTTTGCTGGCCGGCTGCATAACACAACGCTGTCATTTTATAAGCATGTGTTTAAATAAGGCCGACAGAGACTAAGTTAAAATAAAGAGGTAAGAATGAATATGATGTGTGATCGGCGCAGAACCGGCAGCGTTTGGGTCTGGACCGAGTCGGACTCACGGTCTCGTCGTCCCAGTGCACGTTGCAGCGCTTCTCATTAGGGGCCAGGTTCCGGTCCCTGCCCATCAGCTCGTCCAGCAACTGCGCCGCCGAAAGCATGCTGCCCTGCACATAGACGCTCAGCGCACACCTATTTAGCCCCGTTGAAATCACCCCCTTTTTCTACGGCAGTGAGGAAGCCGATCTGGATTTAGCGACAAAATGGCAGCCGGCAGCAGCGACGGTACGGCAGATGTTACCCATGATGCAGCGAAGCGGGTTCAGCTCCTGGAGGTCGCCCGCGAGGAGAGCACGCCGTGTCCTGGACTGGAGGTCCATGCGCATAAGGCGTAGATGTGCACTTTATGGTGACTTCTGATTCATCGTGAGTGCTGTTTTTCGAGGCTGAAATAGTCCAAGCCAACCTTTTTAAATATTGCATCTACAAAGTACAGATTATTTAATACGACGAATGAGTTCATGTTTGCCCCGAATATAACGTGGGAGCTGAAGACGGTCTAATGTAAATATAAATTGGGATGTCCGTAGAATGAAGACAGTTAACGGTGATTTCATGGCTAATATCAAGTTTAAAAATATGACTGAGGAACGAAAATTATGTATTAAAAATGTCACCCGCATGCAGAACTAGAGGAGTCTTGCGCTGTCGTGGACCTTTTAGATTTAGGTCTGTAGCGTTTGCCTTAGTATGATTTTAGGACCTCATTTATTTGCACTTCGTCGAAGTACCCTTACGTTCAGATGAATAATTAGAATTTTTATTATGTATTTCAGTGCAGGAAAAATCCCCAACGTGTAGTATTAAAGAAATATTAAACGTTTGCAGTTACTTAAAACACATGTCTGTTCATAACCAATGTAACGTGTGGAGACCTGCCTTTGCATTGCATAAATTTCTTTTCTAAAAAGCGAAAAACCTGTCCAGAGGGTTTCTGTTTATCCTGACATCTGCTCTGGTAGTTCTGTTTTTATTTGAAATGAAACTGAAACGCGTCGTTTCTCATCACACCACTAGAGGGGGGGCTTTAAATCAAGGCTCTCTAAACTTGGTATATTTAATCCACTGACATTTTTGCAATGAAAATTACGCATCTGCAGGAGGAGACATCGGTTGAATATGATGTGCGTAAATTCTTTCAGTGTAATTGAGTTTTTATGAACAAATAAGTGCCTCAGTTGTCATCCCCTCTCGAACATCTGGTTAGTTCCACTGCAGGGTGATTCCTCATCACCAATGGCACATGGAGGCCCCTGACCCCACCCAGTCACTCTCGGATGCCACACTGCAGAAAAACCAGTGATTTGGTGACAATGGAAAAAAAAAAACAAAAACGTTGCGTTACTTAGTTTGCAGGTGATTTCTGCTCCTGCAGTAATCCTTGTACAGTAGTTTTACGGCCCAGAGGAATGAGAAAATGACGCAAATCTGACATATGATTGTCACCACTGCCTTGTGGGGCTGGCAAAGTCTTGCTCTGCCTCATTGGCTGTCGCGTTTCATCCAGAGTCTGAGCCAATAAGGTAGTGTCATTCATAGCATTGTTATCTCCATTCTTTCACATAGTGACAACGCTATAGATGACGAGTGAGGCTACACTTTCCATGCATGGATCTTGACTGCGCTGCTCCCTGGGTACTCCCGTAGGTTGGAGGGCGCAGCGCTCGCCCCTGCGGGCCCCCGCTGTCAATCTAAAGGACAAAAGCGTCTCTACCATGGCTGGGGACTCATGCTACTATTCATACGTTGGCTTCGCTTCAACACTGCCAGAAATCTCGACCCATTTCCCAGGCTTGGATGTGCCACATCGTGTCCGGACCCTTGTCTGTGGTTTTCCAGTAAAAAGGCGGTTTAAGGTGCACAGATCTCTCCCCTACAGGTGTGAAATCACTTATTTTGGAGCGTCGGGTCAATCGTATGGTGGCTTAGTCATTGCTGATGGTTGGGTCCAGAGTAGCATAACACTTTACTTCTCATCTCTTGCACCATGTCTACTCTAAATGCCATAATGCAATTCAAACAGCATGTTATGGAAAAGGAGGCGAAGGGTCCGTTCCTGAGCCTGAGAGGCGATTTTTAAAGGAGGCCAGGTGACTGGACCCGGGCAGAGGTCCAGACGCCTCTGCAGTCCGGCCCGGCTCGCTTCCACGCCCCACCGCATGGCTCCATCTGTCGCTCCATCCACCCGCTCACCCCATCTGCACCCCGCGGGGTAGAGAATGCAATGTCCCTGCCCCCCCCCTCACCCCCAGTGGCACTGGGGCCCCTCAAATGCTTAAACGGTACAGGAACCAGGACTCTGACTGGGTCATGTCTGGTGGGAATCCTCCTGATTTACACCAACATGTGACTTTGAATCTGGACGTGTATTTAAGTACAAAAAGATTAGAAAATGGCATCATTGGTTCAGTAAGACTCCATGCATATATACATGTATGGATTTTGATAGAAAACTGAACATAAAATTTCAAGTCCAAAGGCTTTTTTTCCTTTGAGCCGGGAGGGTAAAGGACTGCAGCTCTGACAATCCTTTGGAAATATGAGAAAGATTTAAAAAAATGAGATGTACAAATGAGAACCATTATATATAATACAAGGCAATAATTTACTGAAATATCAAGATCTGAAGTTATGCTCAGTTATGACACTGTATATATTAGAGTGGCTGCATATAGATATACAATAAATACTGTATAACTAACTCATACATAACATAAACATAAATTCAGTATCCCAGTGATTTGCATGTGGGATATATACTGTAGTCTGTAGTTTTTAAATAATTATATCTTATTTTCGGGATTTCATTTGAACAAGTTCCACTTTCATATCAGTAGGTTGCCATAACCATGTCTTTTATACTTGATTTAATTGAAAAAAATAATTCAATAAAACCTAATTAATTAACGTTAAACAGATACATATTTCTTTAGAGATTTATATTGGTGTGTGAGAGAAAAATAGGACTTAACCTCAGAATAAAATTTATTTCATTTTTACAGATGCGAGTACTTGGCTACCCAATAACAACCCAGAACCATAAACAAGCAAAGTCCCTACTGCCGCACTTAACAATGCAACTAGAGAAAACGTCGATTAAAACACTTTACGAGCTTACAACTCACCAGCAATCCCTCCCTCAAGTTCTGAATAGCCAAAAGTCCATTAAGGCCAACGTCAGTGCTCACTTAGTTTTACAGTCCCTGTTACTCGCGCTACCATGACGTTCGAGTTAATATTTCACAGTTGGGGACACCGATTAAAAATCGGTGCTAGAAGTATGCTTTATAAACCTGTTTATGGTTTACCATTAGATTACAATCCGGTTCTGGATAGTGGTTCTAATATAACTGAGAACAGTTTCAGATAATTCATATAACAGCCGATTTTGTCTGGAAAAGCGCGACGTTTTTTTATTAAGCTCTTAAGCGGACTCAATCAGATTTAATCAGGAAAAAGAAATCAATGCAAAAAAATGTGCAATGAAAAATGCATAATTAAATATGTAAGGCACATTAAAAAACCGATCCGCGGCGGTTTCATCTGCCCCCCCATGTAACTGCGAAGACTTAACGGAGTTTTCAAGCAATTTCAAAAGTCACAGGTGTCCCGCCAGCTGCAGCTGAAGAGTCGGCGTGTATTGCAGGACTGGTGTCTTTTCCAAGTTTTCTTTCTAGGAATCAAAGAATAACTTTGACTGAAGCGCAGAAGATAAAGTAATAGGGTATAAATACCGCGACCTAATCTAGACTATTAAACGAGATGCACGGGACGGGAGGAGTTTCACAGATCCTTGCGCTCCGCGCAGAGTACAAGTACTCCTCCTATTATTCTCCATCATTATTATTTTGATAGGTTAGATATCGCCCTTTGAGAATAAAACCAGCCAGGCGACCGAGCCGAAATCGAAGCGTGCTTTTGTCCCGTCTGGCCGCCGACCGCGGAGCGCCGAAGGGATGTGGTGGCTGCTGTTCCCCCGCTGGATCTGGTTCTTTGTTGGACAGAGCTTCGTGCTGCTCCTGCACGGCCGCTCGCAGGCCGTGGCTCTGCCAAAGGTCGCCTACTCGCATGCGGGCATGTGTCCCAACGAGATGAACCCCAACCTGTGGGTGGATGCAATGAGCACCTGTACGCGAGAGTGCGAGTCCGATCAGGTGAGTCCGTCTCCCATCGGTCTCTCGGCGCTCGGGGGGCGGCTAGAGGAGCGAAAATGAACAATGGCAAAAGGCATCAGTCTGCCGGACACACAAAGGGGTGCCAAAAAATCAGTATTTGCTTACAATACAGTTCATTTTAGGCGGGGAAGTTAAAATGATTCCCTTACTAACGGTTCGGCGGAGGGGAAGATTAAATCAAAATGACCACATTTCAACAAATCAATATAGAAAAGTTTAAACTCCAGAAATCGTGCACGAGAAAGTCCTAATTAAATTATTCGTCATTATGTTAATAAATACCACCCACTCACAAAAAAGACGCTATTAATTAAACCTCGGCCTCCCTCGGTCTCAGTGTTTTCGGCTATACTTTTACAGGGCACTAAATGAGCCGAATACTTTAATATAAATGGTATTTAAGTGGGTGCTGCCGTATTGAGTGATATGAATAACATTTAATCCTTAATACATAAAGTAACGATACATTACCCAGTAAAACTATATTGTGTTAGACTGAGAATATTTCAAAATGAAAAATGCATCATAATGAAAATGGAAATTTGTTTCAGAAACTTTAGCCGTTAGTGAACACGTTAGGAA
The DNA here is from genome assembly GCA_026777045.1 of Hyperopisus bebe. Lineage (NCBI taxonomy): Eukaryota > Metazoa > Chordata > Actinopteri > Osteoglossiformes > Mormyridae > Hyperopisus > Hyperopisus bebe. Next base: position 11,944,510 of record JAODJW010000045.1, read on the forward strand.
ATATTTCTTGCAATGTTTTAGGAAACGATTCTTGCACATTGCTGTAGAGAGGCAAAGGAGGGAGGTGAGTTTGGTGCTTCGCCCGCAGGACTGCGAGCCGTTCGAGAAGTGCTGCGCCAACGTGTGCGGCAGCCGGAGCTGCGTGGCGGCGCGCTACCTGGACGCGCAGGGCAAGAAAGGCCCCCTGGGGATGCCAGCAGGAGCAACATGCGACCGCTTCATGTGCCCCCAGCAGGGCTCAGAATGCGACGTCTGGGACGGCCAGCTGGTGTGCAAGTGCCGCGACCGGTGCGAGCGGGAGCCGCGCTTCACCTGCGCGTCCGACGGCATGACCTACTACAACCGCTGCTACATGGACGCCGAGGCCTGCTCTCGCGGCGTCTCCCTCACCGAGGTGGCCTGCAGGTTCCACCTCGCCTGGCCGGACGCCAGCCCGCCGCCAGCCGAGACCACGCCCCTGCCGCCGACCACGCCGCCGCAGACTACGCCCCCAGATGCCATCCCTCCGAGCCTGACGGCCGAGCCCACCCACCAGTCGGTGCTGGAGGGCGACACGGCGAGCTTCCTGTGCGAGGTCACTGGTCGCCCTGTGCCCCAACTCACCTGGCAGAAGCAGGCAGGGGTGGGGAAGGAGAACGAGATTATGCGGCCAAACTACGTCCGGGGGAATGTGGTGGTGACCAACGTCGGCCAGCTGGTCATCTACAACGCCCAGCCGCAGGATGCTGGCGTCTACACCTGCACCGCGCACAACCTCGGGGGCTCCCTGCAAGCCCACTTTCCCTTGTCGGTGGTCAGGAGGGGGTCCGTGGAGAAGGAGGAGCTGCCTACGAACAGTTCGCACTTACCTGTCGATGAGTGCCGGAAGCCCCCCGATACCGACGACTGCGGAGGCGAGAGCACCAGCTGGTACTACGACACCAAGAAGGCCGACTGCTTCGCGTTCACCTATGGAGGCTGCGACAGCAACGGGAACCGCTTCGAGAGCTACGAGGCCTGCGCCCGGGCTTGTGGCTCAGACGCGGCTACGTCCTGCCACCAGCCCTGGTTCCAGGGACCCTGCAAGGCCTACGAGCCGCGGTGGGCGTACCGCGCCGAGAAGCGGCGCTGCGAGCCCTTTGTGTACGGCGGCTGCGGCGGCAACGGGAACAACTTTGCGAACAAGGAGGCCTGTGAGGCGGCGTGCCTAGCCCAGAAGGCCCGGGGCTGCCGACAGTGCAAACCACGGCAAAAGATGGCCACCAGCTTCTGCAAGAGCGACTTCGTGGTCCTGGGCCGCATGGCTGAGCCGACCGCGGACCAGGATTCGGGCCATGTCTTGGTCACAGTCGAGGAGATCCTAAAAGATGAGAAGATGGGGCTGCGATTCCTGGGCCGGGAGCCCCTGGAGGTCACGCTGCTGGACGTGGACCGCGGCTGCCCGTGCCCCAGTGTGAGTGGTGCCACGGGGCAGCTGATCATCATGGGTGACGTTCACCAGGGTATGGCCGTCTTGCAGCCCCACAGCTTCGTGGGACCGTCCAATGCACGGCGCCTGAAGAAACTACGTGAGGTGATCCAGAAGAACTCCTGCGATGTTCTCAAGGAGTTCCCAGGAGCCCAGTAGGCTCTCACTACCATCTTATGAAGCTGCCAGCTAATACACTTCTGGCATCCAGGCCACTACTTAGCAGCTCTTCCTCACTATTGTCCAATGAGCTGCCGAAACATATACCTTCTAGATGATTCTTTGGGCACCAATCTAGCACCAAATGGACACCGTTCTACAGCCCATAGTGTTGGAAGATCTGTTTCCAAAAAACAGTTCAATGACTCTCAAACTGGTCTGAAAACATTGATCATTCTCACCGTTTGGATTCTGGACTCTGTCAAAATAATAATATAAAATTTGTTTCACTTTCTGAAAGATGAAACACGCTAGAAATTACTAACTTTATAAGTAGTCTTTTCTACTCTGTGAATGAGTATTTTACCCTGTTCTCACTACCTATGTTTCTTTCATACGTCACACTGGCTTATTATAATATGCAATAGGCTTTTATTTGTAGAACAGTTACATTATTAATGATCTTAATAGAGGCGAAAAATGAAATCGCACAAATGAATTTTCAGTGAACATTTTATGGGAAGCTGAAAAGCATCTGAGGTAAACCAGCTGTTCGTGAGTCGTGGTGAGAAGGTCTAAACTGCTTATTTTGATGGGGTAACATCCTGATCACATGGAAAAGTTAAATAACACGTTATTGGACAGCAAACCCGCAAAGCTACCCCAGCTGTCCTAAAACGTGGCGCTTAAAACACATCCCCCGACGATTCTCAGTTGAAAACTTAGCTCTTATTAAGCACTTAAGCACATATGCTAAAGCATCCATTTTAGTTAAACTAAAATGATTCTTTGTATTGCTTTTACGATATTTTCTTTGTGTTGTTAAATTTATGATCTGTAGCTCGTGCCTTAAAGTCTAATATGATAGGTGATTAAAGAACATAAGTGTAGAGTCAGACATAGTAAACTGCTAGCACTAATCTGCAGCCCAGTGCAGTTAAAAAAAAAGTTGTAATATATTCCCTCAAAAGGCGATCACTTAAAATCCCAGTAATATTGACTATAGTCCCTATATTTCTGTGCCTGGCATTAATTTTGTGTTTATTTATTTTGTTGTTATCTTAATTAAGAGCAAAATAACAACCACTTTGTTTATCTTAAAGGCATCTGGAATTTTATCATTAAAAAATCTGTTGAGAGCAAATAAAAAATAAAAGCAGTAATTCCCCTGTCGCACTTCTTCCATTGTCCTGAAATGTCGTTCGTGTCCTCATACATAGATAAAAGCGTTTCCCCTCCAGCTGGATTCTGAGCCATCAACGCAGATTCGTATGAAGGTCAGTAGGATATTTTACGACAATGAAACCCCCGCTGATAGGTTGCCCCCAAGGTCACATTCCTCCTCAGAAGTGGGGTGGGGGCAGGGAGGGGGGGGGTTCAGGGCCTTGCCTTGCTGGGGGTTCTGAAAAGGGCTGTGTGTGAACAGCGTCCGACCCTTAACGCTCATTTTTAGTTTATTTGGGCTGCGGGTGGACACGTGGTACTATGGTGTGGAAACACTGACACCTAGTGTCAAAGACACTAATGGCTTTAATGATTTTTTTCCCCTCGTTTTCCGTATACACGACAGTATGGAAAATTCTGTTAAATCAGAAAATTCAGCTGCTAGTATCAACTTTAAAAATTCAAGCATCATGGATTATAGTGGTGAGGGATTGAGCTCAGACTTTGGAAAAACCCAATACAGCCAGAACCATTAGCTTGGTCTAACTTGTCGAAGTTATACAAAGGGCCTATTTTTGTATAACAATATTTATTGCACTCTGAATGGGCAAAAATCATTTTTGCCACTAGATGTCAGTATTTCACAACAAAAATTAGGAATATAACATAATACATATTTTTTTCTTAAAGAAATCGAGGCATCTGCAGTGGCTATTAATTTAATTTCTTATATAGCCCACAACGAATTTAGCAAGGGTAGCGGAACATCAGAACAATTGTGTTACCTATTTCTGCAATTTGTATTTATGGATTTTTATGATGTACTACTGACATTAATTCAAATGTAATTATATATCCATATTCCAACCAGTTTTCCATATATGTATATACTCTAAAAGCTTATATCCAACTTGAAACACTTCCTAATTAATATTTTACTGGCTACATTCTGATGACCGTATTATAAATTCTGCATTCTACATACACGACTAACATATATAGGCTACTTGAGGCAGTGGTAACTTATCTTCAAGTACTAGAGTTAGCCCAGGGCCAGTCGGGTACCTGAATCCGTTCAGAACCCCAGCGCCTGAGAGTAAAGCCGGAATACAGCACTCTCCATTCTGCATGTATGTGTGCAAGACCTGTCATCTTGAAGGACATCTTGCCAGTGTCTATATCCCCAGATTACCGCAGCCGATCCCCAGGGTCAAGACTTACACTGTGAAATACACACGCATGCAGAGGCTAATGCAATTAGTTGACAGACTTACACAAGGGGGTAGTATCTGAATTTGCTTACGGCAAGCTGCCATTTTAACCCAAACAAGCAACATGAATTATCAAAATACAGGGTGTTAGATATCCATGCGATATAAGAGCGTAGAATTCAGTAAGAAAATAAAACTGCAAGGAACCTAAAACTTGTGAAACTGTCGTTAAATGAAGGGCTCCGGTCGCACGAGAACATTTTTTTTCTAAGTTTTTTCTAAGCAAATCTTGCGGATTCCCATCTGTACACCAAACCTCCAGCATTATGTGCACAGTTTGAAGGATATTCTCTGCTGCTCCCAGCAGCCAGCAACTATTTCATGATTTGGCCTTCAAATTTCCTGAAAGTATGCACGGCTATAAAAACAGGGTTGGTACTGTCCTTATTAATTACTTTGAGAAATGTTTATTTATTTATTTGTGTTGGGGGGATGGTCTGTTAATCTGTTAATCTCCTAAACACGAAAGCCTTAATCGCTATACAGAGCTGCATCTGCCTTGCGGGACACGTTGGTTTGGTTCCCCACGGCAGGTCACCCGTAGCAGGCTACTCTTGGGGCGCGGTTGCGTTGGGTCTGTGTGTACGTCAGTACTTCCGTTAGGCAAAGACACGTAAGAAAAACATGATTAATTAAGGGTTATTGTTATTATTTATAATCATCACCAATTACACCTTTATTTACACAATTACTTATCCAAAGTGAACACATTTTAGAACTGTCTTGAAAATTCACCTTACCACTACAATACACTACATTAACGGGTAATATTTGATTGCAAACATTCCTGCTTATCAAAAATGTTAACTGCTATTTTACATAAACATTATTAGCAAGCTAGCGGTGGTATACGAGTTCTCCGTGTCAGCCAAAGAGCCCGTTTACAGATTACCTGTGGCGCGCTAAATCCGACTGTTAGTGCGCTCATGCTTTACATCAGCCCCGGTGAGCTACGCCTATCCATTAGCACCCGATTTAACCGGAGCGCGCTGTTTTTGCCTTAGCCGTGGCATGCTAGCTCTCAGCAGCCGTCCCTTCCAGCCAGACTGCCAAAAAGCACTCATATTTATTGCTGATTAATGCTGCCAGAAGCAAGGCTGGTTATTTATAGCCGGTTTTGCATTTAGATTGAATTCCAGGGGAACCCACGCTGAAGGGACTCTTCATGTCAAAATGGGCTTTTACTGCCAGCCTTCCAGGACTTTATCTTACGGCACACATATATTACATAAGGCAATCCCAGTAATGTATCCTGGGTCAGGGATTAAAGAGCCGGGATGGGTGAGAGAGGATAAGATAGGAGAAGCAGAAGAAATGATCTGGTTGACTCCGCATGGCAGGATTTAAAAATCCACACACACATACACACAAGTGCAGACGCAAGTTATTAGTATTATTTATTATAAATTTTTCATTTTATTATTTTGATATTTTTCCAAGTCCTACCAATGTCAACGAGTGCGGGAAATTGACTCGCTGAAGCTAATGTGCATTATATTTTATTATGACCAGCGAAATCATAATTATCTCAGACGCAGACCGTAATCTGCGTCATGACAAAGATGAATTATTGCCTCGGTTTTCGCTGTTTTTGTCCAAGGCCGAACATGAGATCGATATGAATTTCTCACTACAGCTTGGCAGTCTTATACAGAATCTTGGTTACCTTGTTTTGTATCGCTAAAACCTTTTAAATCACATTTTGTTTGTGTGTTTGCTTGCTTGCTTTCTTGCTTGTTCAAAATAACAATGTTACCATTGAAACACATTTACACTTTACAGCAGTAGTATATTTCCTTATAGAGTGGGATGGTTCTTATGACTTATTACCATATAACCATTTATTTTACGCTGGCCGCTAAGTATACCCCTCACAATACGAAAGATTCAACCATAGATACTAATATGAAGGATACTTAAAACACATACAGTATAGATTTCACAAACGTCTCTGCAATGCACTAACGTATAATGTGACTATGAGTTGTATAACACTCTTGACACAGCAGTCACTGCTAGGAACATCCCAGGATATCAGAGCGCCCCCCCCCCCCACCCCCCCCCCCCCCCCCCCAAGTAATAAATGTCATAAGGTATCTGTAAGAACACCTTCTAAAACAATAAATCCTACAGTATATAAAAGAAGTTCCCCTAGTAATTTCTGTATGTATAGCAGTCACACGGTAATTTCAGTCCCACTGCAAATCAGCAGGTCCCACATCATTAACAGAGATCTTTCCACAGAAATGTTTCTTTTCAGAAAGTCATTTAGATATTTCTTATGCACCCTGCTGCTTTTCACCGTGAGAAAGTTCTCACACAAGAAAAAAAGTTTAAGCAATTCTATTTCAGACACCCTTATGCCATATACTGCATGATATTGCATTTGTGTGTTTGACCAGGATCCCAGTATTAGTTTTCACCAAGGTTATTTTTCTCGGGGCCCGATATTTATTAAACTGTGGTCCTGAATATCCATGCGGAAGGCAGAAAAGGCCCCCGATTGTCAGCGATTCCCTCTTCTGGGCAGAGGCGTCACACTGCCTTGGGAGACACCTCAAAAACACAATCACAGTGGCAGGATTTGTATGAACCAAATGGCGGGGGGTGGCGGGTGGGGGGGGGGGGGGCTTTGAGGAACCGGGCA
>JAODJW010000045.1:11953194-11966275 GCA_026777045.1 Hyperopisus bebe
CTGCGATGGGCTGGCCCCCTGTCCAGGGTTGTTCCCTGCCTCGTGCCCGTTGCTTCCTGGATAGGCTCCAGACCCCCTGCAACCCAGTAGGGTAAGCGGGTTAGAAAATGGATGGATGGATAATAGTTTTATTTATATAGCATCTTCTTCACACTCAAGCCTTGTTCTATGTTGTCCCAGAGTGATGTTAGAGATAACCAGGAACATATTTTGATAGGAGGTTATTGAAAATGGATGGATAGATGAAAAACAAACAGGAACAAACCTTCCGTACATCAGATGTTCACTGTAGTTTATTGCCAAGGAAGAGGCCTTGCATTATTCTGCTCTGTGTGTCAGTGTATGTGCATTTGAAGGCACTTCTCCACGAAGGAGTTATGAGGAGTTATGGGGAGTTACGCCTCTGAGAATAGTCATGTGTGCTGGATATAAATGAATTTCATTCCTTTGGAGAAATTCTCTGAAGTTTTATCAGAGAAGGTCTTAAAGATGGAGAAGGCTTGCAAATATTTCTTTTCTTCTTTACAGGGTACAATTAAATATATTCTGCTTCACATTTAGGCTTTATTATTCCAGACCAATAACAATTTAATTAAAACCGCACTCAGATACTAAACAGGAGCAACATTCACAAGGTGCACAGGAAAAAAGTTGCACGTCCGCTTCACTATAAGCAGGCAAATGCAAAATTACGAGTCTGAATGGACCAAGGGTTAGTGGACCCCCAACGGAATTTATTTCTGGTTACTGGCCTGACTATAAATATAAGTAAATTCAATTAAAAGACCATTTTGAAGTGAAACATTATGGACAAAGACTGCAGATTACAGGAGGACAATGGTAAAATTAATATTGCAGTTGCTTCTTGATTTTTTACATGGTATATAGGTAGGCTAATTTACCAGGCAAATCACTTATACAAACATGTCACTTTATTTAAGGTAAGTCCTGCATTGTCTCTTGTTTCCAGGTATCTTCCACTATTATGAGGAACAGCTTCTTTGTTGTTTCGTAGGATCAATGAAGAACTAACCTCCATTGTCATATGTGGATGTCTAGTGTTGCAGCCCTAATTCTTTAATCTGGACCAAAAAATGGGTGGCGGTGTCAAATGGATGTTTTAAATTGCAGCCGCACCCCCTTAGGATAATCCGACACATTGTTAGAAGATTTTTTTTTTTCACAAGGCCCTCCACGTTAAGCCAAGTGTGAGTCACACTTGCAATAACAAATAGAAAAATAATGGCATTTAGGAGGAAAACTCGCTGCCAGGCTGCAGATGTTAAGGCTCTGGTTAGAATTTTGCCTCTTTGTCCACTTGGTTTAGCTGTTGGTGAACAACTAGTGTTAGTTGAAGACAGAGTTAAACAGCAGTAATATGACTGAAAATGTAATGTTTTATTGTGCCTTTATGTATCCCAAGGACAATTGATTTGCTGTATAATTTCATATTCAGTTTAATTGGCCACTGATTGGTTCATCCTTCTGTGTATGTTCAGTGCCTGCTGGTCTCGTGATGTTTTCCTAATCATTTACCTGCTTCGGTTTATGCTAATTACATAGAAAATTGCCTAATTCCAGAGACCCATTAGGCATAAATTTATATTTTGGAATAAAAGAAAAAAAAATTGTGACTTTGAACTGCTCAAAAAAAAGAGAACACCCATTACCTAGCGATTTGCACGGTGCCGTCTAAGTGCTCGTCTCTTGGCCTCAGCGAGGGCGACCGGGTCTTCAAAGCTGACATCACGCTCTTGGCATCATTTATGCTGAATTACTGTGCTGCTGCATGTGTGCCAGGCCTCCCACCTCCTTGCTACATAACACTGTTTCTATCTCGCAGCCCCCCATCCCCCCCCCCCCAGAGTACATGCATCTTTCCACACCCTGATTGTTTTCCTTGTGAATGTCAGATGGCAGGCTAACACGTCCACGGAAGGGTCCGAGATCGCTACGGAAAAATACGCCTGGAATACTGGGCTACACGTGATTGGCAGCCGTCATACACGGCTGGTCATGTGTCAGCATACCCCCCCCCCCCCCACAAACACACACACACACACACACACGGGGGGGGGGGTGCACTCTTAGCCCGCTCACACCCACAGCCATGAGTCAGAGCCAGGCTGCTTTCAGCTGCTTTTCTGTACTTTCTCTGGAAGGATTAGGAACAGAATGCTATCTTAGTTATAAATGAATAAAATTTATTAAGATGCAGATATACGATTGAGATACACAGGTCCAACATTCCAACACTGGCAAATGTGCAAAATGAAGACGGCTATGTCTGACCAAGCAAGCAAATTCATTCTTGTGCACCTGTCCAGAACCTATATACTTATAATCTATGCCTCCATTCATAAACCATGACTGTTTACTTGGTGCAAGGGTGAGATGAACCTGGTAGCAATTTGAGGAAGCAGAGGCTATAACAGCGGGGACACCCTGGATGGGGAGTCCTAACTACATGAAAGAAATCTCGAAATTCTATCTACAGCGCAAGAAAAAAATACCAGTTGTAAAGTATCTAATATTTGCCCAGCAAATGTTGTATAAGGTCTGCAGCATCAATCTTCCTGGAAGAGGAGAATTACGGCAGCCCCTTGGCAGACGAGCCAGCCGGTGGACCGCGGAGCAGGGAAATGCGATCCTTGGTTTGTGTCGAAGTGGCTTGTTATTTTCTGCCTTTCAGATGATAAAACCTCAGCATCACTCAAGAAGAACATCCTGCGTCAGCGTGAAAGGGTGCCCAACGGGATTGACGGGGGAAGCTTACGTAAAATGTTAATGTTCAGCCAGTATTGATAATGACAGTAGCACTGTGCCACCAAAAAACATGCTTAGAACATTTACGTTAGCCTACAATTGGGCAAAATCATTAACACAAAGCCTACTTGATAATAAAGTGATTAATATCTCATTTTATTTATCAAATAATGTACCGAACGTGAAAAACATTTCCCCGTCGTAAAGTCGAAATATCGTAAAACGGACCACCGTAACCCAGGGAGTGATGTACCACGGCACAAAACTTCATACCATTTTACATCAAATATGTTATCTGTGTTCTAATTTCTTTAAATGTTGAAATTTCATTTTAGCGGTCACTTTCAGCCAAATTGACAGATTAGTGAGAGAAGCTTAGGGTAACAGAGCAGGGTAAGCTGGCACTGGGGGCAGCTGTGGGTAAAGGGCGTGAGCAGGGGCGGCCGGCACTGGGGGCAGCTGTGGGTAAAGGGCGTGAGCAGGGGCCTAAAAGCAAAATAAGGACTCGACCAGTCATGGGATTCAAACCCACAACCTTCTAGACCAATGCATACAGCCCAAACCTGCTGAGCTACATAAACTCACTTATAAGCAAAAAAATACATTTGATAAAGCCCCAAGGGTACTGTTGTGTATGGTACATGTTAGACAAAGCTGCGTGTCTTTAGGTATTAACCATTTTATGTTAGCTAAGTAAGTCATGCTGGCAGGTGAATTGGAAGCTAAACGGAACGTTATGCAACAAGAAATCAGTGAAGGGCTGTATCCTCCACACTTAATGCCGCTAATGCACCTTGTGATGTTGACTCTGCAGCCAGCTCTCCTTAGGTGTGTCGGCATCATTAATACTTCTAATAGTTGCTGGGGAGAAACATTCCTACGACAGGAGGAGCTGTGGGTATCGTCCCTCTTTCGAAATATATGCTAAAATCAGAACGAGCTCGGGAATGTTTGCTGCTGATGCAGACACTTTGTTTTGTCACCGTGGTAAATTACACTCCTCTGAGCCTCACTTTGCAGGTCCCGAGTCTCACTTTGCAGGTCCCGAGTCTCACTTTGCAGGTCCCGAGTCTCACTTTGCAGGTCCCGAGCCTCACTTTGCAGGTCTCGAGTCTCACTTTGCAGGTCCCGAGTCTCACTTTGCAGGTCCCGAGCCTCACTTTGCAGGTCCCGAGTCTCACTTTGCAGGTCCTGAGTCTTTATGTGGCATATTTGGTGCTCAAAAGGTCACACTGATGCTGCACATCTCCAGGGGTGGGGGTTTGAGTCCCACCTCCACTCTATGTGTATGCAGCTTGTATGTTTTGTTGTATGGGGTTCCTCCCACAGTCCAAACTGGCATCTCTAAACTGCCTGTAGTATGTGTGTGTGTGTGTGTGTGTGAGGTCATGTATATCTTACCTTCTGGGGATGAAAAATTTTCTTAGTCACCACAAGGAAAACCTGTATTTTATAAAAATCTGTGAATGCAATCAAAAACACTAAAAAGTTATGATTAAGGTTAGGGCTGGGTAGGGGTTAAAGTCGTCATTGTTGGGTTTCGGGTTATGTCCATAGAAATGAATGGAGAGTCCCCACAAAGACAGAGATTCCTAATCTCTCTCTCTCTCTCTCTTTGTGTGTGATGTGATGGACTCATGCACACCATGACAAAAATGTTGACTTCTACTGGCATCTCCTGCAGGATGTACTTTAGCCTTATGCCCTATGCTGCTTGAAATAGGTTCTAGACCATTCCGCAACCCTGACCAGGTCAAGCAGCAAGAAGATGAATGGATACATCAAGTTTATCATGTCATGCGTTCAAATTCATGCAACCTTCCAACAAGTCTAATGAAAACCAATATACCTGTGGCAGCTGGTGGCCACACATAAAGCAGGATTTCTACTATCCTTGATGGGACATCTTTGATATGAAATACAGTATGTAGGAAAGCAAACATTTCTGTCATAGCCAGTCAGGGGAAACGGCAGCACTGTCTCAGTGCCCTTCATCACGGCCTCATAGCCGAAAGCCGACTCTTCCGCGGACAAAGCTGAAAAAAACGCCGCCTCGCCAGTTTCCATGCGGAGTTCATGCAGATCCTGTAACCATGACTCGGCAAAATGAGAAGCAGGCCAGACTTCTTCCCTTCCTTCCGCCAGCATGGACACATTTGTTTTTCTCCGTCGGCTTAACAGAGTGGATCTCGTTAAGTCCTCACCGAATAAACAACATTAATATCGTAGGCAGCAAGGTGAGGATTTAAAAGCCAAAAACACAGATCAATGTGGAAATGAATAAAATGCATCTCTGCCCACAATGCCTGTAGTACAACATTTGGCAGTATTTAGTTTGAGTATTAATTTAGTATGATATATTCTAAGGTGGTCCTGTTATGCAGCAGGGTTTAAATATTAATTTGGAGTATTGCATTTAATGTTATAAAATATACGACAATTAAATGTATTTATTAAACAATAAATATACTAATACTAATTAACGTAGTAAGAGGTGTTTGTTATGATGCGTAACATTTCTAGAAAGGTAATTTCAGGCTGATGTTTAGAAAAAAACATGTGATGTTTTTTTCTACAGGAGTCTGTTGTTAGCCGGTCAGGTGAACTAATGGAAAATCCTGTAAGTAACTCAGATTAAACATCCTGCCCAAGGACACATCAGCAGGGTCTGTTGGACTCAGATCGGCGACCTTTTAACCCCAGTCAGCTGTTCTTGTTCATTGGCTCTGCATCAGCAGCCTGTCCGCTGTGCAGTGCTGGCGGTGTGCGACCAAACCAGGACGGGAGACAGGAGGAGCGAATCGCTTGCTCATCTCAAAATCCAGGCCAAATGAGGACAGGAATAAGGGAAGTAAATCGTTCACACACCCAACAGCTGCAGTCAGCACTGTCACCGATCTCCCATAGGTAACGATTCGCCGAGTGCAACTTAATGGCCGGTACTAGGAACCAAAAAATGTGGATTGTATCTATGCAGATTGTCTGACTGTCGCCATGTCAACAAAGATTGTCTGACTGCGCAGATTGTCTGCAACAATTGATTGTCTGACTGCGCATGTCAACAAAAAGTCATGTGTGTCTTCATATGATTTATGTGTGGGTAAGGGCATTTATGTGTGAAGCCATACAGGTTTGCTTTAACCTGTGACCTGCTCTCACGTGTCCTCTGGCATTTTGAGTTAATGCCCATGTGAATTTCCGTCTCTTTGAAGTATAAGTCCAGTTCTACTCAATTCAGGTAAAATATACGGAAATGAGCGGCTGAACATATCATAAAGGTACCATTCTTTCAGCTCCTTACCTAGTTTGAATTTCTGTAAATGTTCCACCTATTTGACAAGCTTATACATTTTGATTAAAAATTTATATTGTGAAATTTTTCATAGTAAATGGAGCATAAAGGATACCCTGTCTTTGTTTTGGGTAACAGTACAATTTTCATTTATCATTGTTATGCGACTATTTGTTCATCGAAAAACTGTGTAGGTGAGAAATGATATTTTGTGTTGTGCACAAGCTGACTGGGACATGGGTGTGTTTATGTGGGTTCAGGGTCCCACCTGACTCTCACTGGAGCTTGATTTACTCAGTGAACTAGCTGATCCCACAGATGAGGCACTGAAGATTCACATTGTGATGCTTGTCTTCAGCCAGGGGCTAAACCACCCTATAATAGGCCAAACAACACCCCTGTTTTCAGTGCTTTTCTCGCTTTGCTTCATTGAAGTGTGTGAATGTCTGTGGTGCTGGAGGCCCGGATGTCATGGAATGGGTGTGCAGCCGGAGACAAATTTGGGGGCCCCTGGAGGGGTCCCTGTGGGCCTCAAGCGCAAACTATGCAAACAAATTCACGGGGAGGTGCTAGAAGGTCCCACAGTGCATCTGCAGTCAGACCGAGAGCAGCCCAACCTACCAGCACCAGTAGCCTCGTTTTCCACCAACGTGGTGCCGGTGCCGGTGCCGGTGCCGGACTTTTTCCCAATCCAGCACTGGTTCCATGTGTTTCCATCGCGAAAAAATGGCTGTGCAGCAGAAAAAAACGGCTCCGTACGGCACCACAGAAAAGCTAAGGCTCAGAACGTGGCACCAGAAAATGATCAAATTATCTGCGAGCAGGACGGTCAGACCTGAGTGGGGAAGAGCACAAAAGATCACATGACCTGCACTCAGCCATCTCAGTCAGTTCTATTATTCTTGGTTGAGCATCAAAGAAAATTGCTAAAGAGACAGAGAAAACAGAAAAGTGTTTGTTTTTATGCCAGAACTGAATGTATGGCATGGAAACCCATTATGTGCTATTAAAAACACAAACAATAGCTATGCAAAAATTTGCAGAAGTCTAAGGTACCGGTCCTCATTGATGGGGAAAGACTGTCTGCTTATTGTGGCGCAAGGAGCACACAAACTGCATAAAGGGCTGAGCGGATGGTGGAGATTTACCAGCGGCTGGCGGAACACCCCCAAGGCAAACACAGCGCAGGCTCTGTGAGCCGGGAACCTGAGGACCTGCATTTTTTGCATATCTCACCCGGTTGCCTCACAACGAGGGCAGAGTGGGCTGAGTTTGGGCTCTTCTGTGACCTACTGCTGAAATGGGAGGGGGTATAGTACCAGTAAGGACCAGTCAAGACCAGAACTGGCCTGGTCCAGACCCCCGTCTCCCGATTTTCAACTCGCTCATATGTCTGTATACACACACATCACGTTTTTCAGCCTTGCACTGCAAACCAGGATATACATAATGAAGACCCCATATGCTATCGGACAGTGTACCTTTTATAGAAAGCTCTCCACTTTCGAAAAGCATTTGAATATTCATCAGCTCGGTTCTGACCGCTAGATAATCACAGAATAGATGGAGCAATCAAACACTTACAGTCAATACTCCCCCCCCCCCCCCCGCCAATGACCCAATTCCTCATGAATATTCATGAGCAGAGACAGAACTGGGAGGTACTGAGGTTGCGGATCCACTCTGGTGGAATGGTTGTATAATCTCCAGAATCGCATTAATACTGAACCTCAGATATTTTCGGGAGTAATATGTAACTCTCATATCTTCTTTAACACTAAGACCAGCTTGCTCTAAGTGTAAGCAAAAGACACACACGGTCTGGGACCCTTAGGCATTATAATATATTAGTTTTTATTAAAAAGGGGCATCCAGACATCCTACAATACCAGAAGCCCAAGGACCTGTCCTGCTTTAAACGTTAGAATAATCAGGGCTACATGATAAACAGCTGCATAATAACGGGCTTCGCAGGGATTTACGACAAACTGGCAGGGAACCATAACTACCCTTCTGCCATGCAGAGATATCTGTGTTACACCACAGCTTAGCGCAACGAAGAATGAAAGATGGCCGGATGATGCAACAGGAATGAAAAGTTTTCGCTCTGACAAGCTTCCCTAAGCCACGGGCATGATGAGAATTCATTAACATGACAGAATCATACCCGTCTTTCAAGACGTATACGCTCACACAGGCCAGTTCAAGGCTAACGAAACGCGCAAATGCGTCAGCCAGGAAGCTCAGAGCGATCGATGTCAAGCGGCACTCAAAAAGCCAAGCAACATGCTTTTATCGGATAGAGGAAGTCGCCCTCACTTTAACTTTGCAACAACTTTTAAGTGTGAAATGCCATTTTGTAATCTTTATCACACCATCCGTGAGCCTACTAATCAAGCAGATTTGCATTTCATCCCTATCAGCGTCTTTACACGCCACATCCTCAAAAAGAAAACGAAAAGGTTTCATCGTAGATAGTTTTATTAGAAATGACAAGATGCAGATATGAAATTTAAAAAAAATAGACAAGCATATTTAAGCATTTTAATACAAACTTAATAAACTATCAGTCCCTCTTAACATGTAAGACACTCAAAATACTTTGTTATACTGTTTTATCAAGTATTGCACAATGTAGTACAAAATTTTATACACAATTTGATTTTTTTATATATCTGTGAGATAGCAAAATTGGGAAAAAAAAAAACATTAAAAAAAGCAGATTCAAATTCCACCACTAGGGATGACTGGTACATAGTCTTTAACAGCTGTTTCCCCAAGATGGACTTTAACACAACTTCTGAAAGAAAAAAATAAAATGTGCCACAGCCGTCACGTCACTGAAGTTGTAAAAAGATAGAAATGCAATACAGTGTCGTAGAAACAATATACTCTGATATTTTACAAACTCCGTACTAAATTAAATTATCATTAGAAAAAGAAGAGCAGAAACACCACTTAATAGTGCCAATTTCAAAATCTGGAGGTTTTTTTTTTTTTTTTTTTTTTTTTTTTAAAGCAGTCAGTACAAAAAAAAATAAAATAAAAATTAAATGTTGTGCTTGGCTGGCAAAATACAATACACATTAGGTTTAAGTAACCAAGCTTGAACATTTTGTACTACAAGCTTATAAAAAAAGAAGAAAAAAAAAAAAAAGGCAAGGGGGCACAACCCCCCTCTCGGCTCATGCGCATTAATCGTACAACTTTTTTGTTTGTTTGTTTCTTTTTATTGGATGTCTCACTTGCAGGTTTGTCACTAATTCGCCATGACCGGCTGGAATTGCTGGTTGGAATACTGCATGTTGTTCAGGCTGAAATTCAGCCCGTCCACCAGGGACTTGTCGTTGAGGCTCCCGTACGTCGTAAACATGTCAAAGGCGCCGCCGTAGGGGAGCGGCCCAAGGCCCAGCACACCGTCGGAGGGAAAGGCAGCCCTGGGGCTCACCTGCCCCGGAGCGCTGGGCAGCACAAACTCCTTAGCGTTGGGGGACAGGGCGGAGGGCTTGCTGAGGCCCAGGCCATAGAGCTGCGGCCCAGTCGACGGGGGGGGCTTCGGCTTCAAGCCCACGTTGGTAGGCGAGGCGCGGGAAGCTTTACCGCCGCGGCCGCTGCTCTTCATTTTAGTCGAGCCAAACTTGGTAGCGGCGAACGCAGCAGTGGTGAAGGTTAGGGGCTGGGAGGGCCGGGACACGAAGGAGGGGCTGACGGCGGCAGAGTGGCCAATAGGGGGTGACGGAGAGCTGGAAGGCGGGGAGAGGCCTGCAGGTTCACTGATGGGCATGAATACCTGGGCGTCGGGATTGAAGCTGCTCTTGATCTCTCTGTCCAGCTCAGTGCCGTTTTCGCTGCAGTCGTCTATGAAGAGCACCTTGATGGGCCCCCTCTCCCCGATCTGGTACGATACCTCGAATGGATCGATCCACACGCTCAGGTCCTGAGGCAAGTTGTTGCGAACGTCGTGGATGTCAAGGCCACTCTCCATGGCCGCCAGCTCCACGACTGGGTCTACCTTCTCCCCTACATGAATGCATCGGAAGCCAGAGCCCTTGTAGGGCTTGTCCGGGTACCAGTGGCCGCAGTACTTCTGCTTCAGCTGCCTTTCGAGCTCTTCGCCAAACACATTCACTCGCCTGCGAGGGAGCTTGTTGTACAAATATGAAATTATAAAATTGAGAGCCACTTGGATTTCAAGCTGCATAGCTACAGCCCTGCCAGAGCACAGGAGTGACGTTTCCCTTCTGCTGGTTTTCCAAAATTTTGAAAAAACACCCCCCCTCCCAAAGAAAAAAAAAGTATCTTCAGTTGGCACCAAGCAAGAAATTACAATCCTAGCTGCAAATAAGTGCTTTTCCACAGGTAAATGCTTCAGTTCCTTGAAAAGGGTGAGAAAAAAGCAGACAAACCTTTAGATTTAAAGCAAGCTGTTGCATAAAAATATTGGAATGCAGCAAAATGATATGCAATTTATATATGCATTACATATTCCTACATCACGGCATCATCACCTTTCAGTACTAGTTTAATTTGAAAATAGGAGGTGCCGCGCGGCTGTATCGTGCTCCTGAAAAGCTCCAGAAATTTCTGAATCCAAGATTCCCTTAAATACCTATAAACGCCCACCGATACCACTAGACTGCGTGCATGCGCACACAAACACACACTTAAGCACAGAGGACATGGACATGCATATACACACAGGGCTGAGCATGTTACGTAACACTATCCTCATTAAAAGCTCAGCGAACTGTCCAGTCTTGCTCCAAACCAGTAATCAGCCACCGAATCAGAAACGGTCTATGTAATAATTAACCGAGAGGCACGGAAACGACAAAACATCAGCAACACACAATTAACACGCTACACACTTTAACGATTTAGCCTGCCGACACCCACCGCATATTGCAGTACTGGGTTTTATCACAGAAGGACACACCTAAATGGTTCAGTAGCTCACGCGCACAGGGATCCAATTAACTGACCGGAGAGCCAACAACGAGGCAATCAATAAATTGCCATAAACGACATACGACAAAATGAAACAACCTAAGCAAACTAAATCTGAACGTTTTTAACAACAGAACGTCACAAAGCCATTCATACGTCATAAGCGTAGTTAAAGCCACATTATTACGCCTGTATGTGACATTAAGCAGAAACGGCTGACAGCTGCCCCGTTACGCTTCCTGTCGGACCAACTGCAACTCCTGTGCAATATCATATTAAACATAATATAAATGTTAAACTCGTATCAACTGAACCGATTTTCACACCGTGGTTCGGGCTAATTAGCAAGTTGCTACTAAAATCAGATTGCCACGTATTAACAGCTTCCAGTTTAAACTGTCGCCACAGCCTCAAACTCAGGCAAAAAAACAAATGATACTTACATTAGGATAATAAAAATATTCTCATCAGTTATGAAGTAGCTTACCGGCAAGCTATCTAGGCTTAGTGCAAACAGAAAATAAAGACTTTCTTCAAATAAAATGTATTAATATATTAATATGAGTAGGTATTCCAGTCAGTGTGAACTTCTGCAATTTTTTGCGACTGACTAATAGATATATAAAGATTTTTTTCGGGGGGGTATCCCCTCCCAATACTAGCTTAACACTACTGAACCCCTACCACTAAATTTTACTACTGAGTATCGCAGAGACGCAGCTGCTCCCGTCTTTATAGCGTCCCTCCGCCACGGCCAAGGGGTGGGCGGTAATGCGGTTCACCAACGTCACGGCGACGACTAAACCACAAAGACGCCTCCCATTGGCCATTGCCGAAGAGACGCCGTTGAATAAAGGTACACGATACAGTGCTTATTGGACGGATTGCCCTGTCAATCACGAACACTGGCTCTCGCCAAACAAAACTCCGACGACAGCTAGTTCCAAGCAAAATTATTGCAATGCAGAAAATTATTAGTTATACTTAACAGTATTCTCCGTGAAATATTTAGTTTTTAATTATACTTTTTGACTAATATTTAAGTATTTTATGTTTGTCTGGCTACATTAGTAAAATTTTCATTTAATGCACCTGTATATTTAGTTACCCAGCGTTTTGTTACCCGTATATTTTTCTTTTTGCATGAGTGTATAAAAAATTAATGGAACTCGAGATTTTAAAATGTGTTTGCAGAATTTCACGTTCCTCATGCAGTTCTTTAGTTAAATTTTACCTTTCCAAAACTTTTTAACAACAAAATTTTCTTAAGTCATAAAACAGACAAAACCTCTATCGGACAATGCGCTGCAACGATGTATTTGTCAAAAACGCAGTAAAACACAAGCGGCACAAAAATAAGTCTCTCGCAGCCCATGACTATGCCTTTTAACCTACCTTAGCGGACCGCGGAGAGATACAAGCAGCTAGTACCTGTGGCAAAGTTGCGCTTAGTCACTGTGTGTGTGTGGGGGAAAGCCCAATCCTGATTGGCTGAAAATAAGGTAAAAGCCACTGGTGAATGGTTTTCGCGTAACTAAGGTGGTGATGCCGTTCCAGACGTCATAAGGATATTGAATGGGGGACGAGGGCACACGCCTCTCTCTGAATTTAAAGGGACTGCTTGTCCTTTATGAGGGTGGGGGAAGGGGAACGGGTCACAAATGCGCCGCGTAGCTCTCTGACGTCTGAAAGGCAGGGTCTTAAAAATTACTACTGAACAAGGACAAAGTAAGTCCAATACAGTGCACCTAAGTTATTGCAACACACCTTTTGGGGTATGAACAGTTCTTTATGTATCAGTAATTGCTAGCGTTTTATTAAATCAGCTGGTGATTAAAAATGCAACATAGAATTGTGTTCCTCCTACATGCAATTATAAAAGCATCCATCCATCCATCCATTATCTGCCGCTTGTCTGGGGTTCGGGTCGCAGCTTCAGGAGAGATACCCAGACCTCCCTCTTCCCAGCTACCTCTTCCAGCTCCTCAGGGAGGACGCCGAGGCGTTCCCAGGCCAGCCGAGAGATATAATCCCTCCAGTGAGTCCTGGGTCTGCCCCAGGGCCTCCTCCCTGTAG
>JAODJW010000045.1:11966375-11991113 GCA_026777045.1 Hyperopisus bebe
CTGTTTACTGCTACGACTGCTCATTGAAATTTAGGGTCATATTTCCATCGTGAATGAGAACTTCTTGGAAAGAGAATGCAAAACATTAATGGAAGCACATCCGCATGAAATTCGAATGTTGCCTGGACACATTTGCAGTCAACGGCACAGATATCACGCCAGGGATGCAATATATATATATATATACACACACACACACACACACACATGGTTTACCGAGTTGTCACTAGCTTTCACCGCTGGTGTTTTGCCATTTGTGGATCAGCTGAATGTGATCCGCAAATGGCAAAATGGTCTGCCAGCTAAGGGCATGGATGGGCTTGTCTGATTCACAGCACTGCAAATCATGGGCTAAATATATACATTAATGTAATAGTAAGGTAAAAAGTATGTAAGCTGCTGGAGAGCTTTTCCTCACGCTTGGCAGATACAACAACTAATCCAAAGGACACTTAAGAAATCCCTCATTTTAACCTATATATTCACTGACTCATTTAGGCATGTTCTTATTGTACCTTGCTAGGCAGAAAATGGAAATCTATTCCAGTGTATTCACGTTAAACATTTACAGACTAAATGTATCCATAGTAATGACTTTTCTCCTATATTAGTTTGATCACCTTCAGAAAACAACTGATTTTTTTTTGGTCGAAAGCTCCACCATAATTTATTATCCTGCTTTATTAGTTAACCTGTTATCATTTTTTTTTCTGTTTTTTAATGTGCAGTGGAAAACCATTCCAATAATTCCAACCAGTTATTCAGGTTTTGGCCATAAAAATGGGAGTGTCGTTTTGTTGCTTTAAAGATTATAAAAGAATTGGTCACCTGCCCATAGGTGTGCAAGAGCCTTTGAAAGGTAAATAGTGATAGTAATCACATTAAGGTAGGTACATTGTCTTATGTTTAATCCCCTAATGGGTTATATTAGAGAAGTGCAATCTTTTAATCTTTGAATTAGTCTATAAAAGGATTCAAATTCCTGTCCTCCCAGGACAAATAAAAGTCAGTTAAAGGTAAATGAACATTATAATTCTTGGTAGCTTGCAAGTTGAGTTGCCGTTGGACCTGTACCCTCAATCTTGTAACATTTCAGATTCAGAGCAGTGTAAGGATTTCTCCGCTGTACCTTTGAGAGGGTTATCAAATCCAAGCGCCTCTGGTAGACGTTGTATTGCGCGAACGGTTGAGTGGCCATGGAGGAAAGTGTCAGCAGAACCACCTAAATAATTCACTGCTGCCATTCTGCAGTGGCCTCCCTCCAGACGAACAGGCCGAAGGTTTTAGACCTTGTCCCCAAAGAGGTCACCGTGACATCACGGCCCTCTGCGTGAGTGTGACGTTCCGTGCCACGGATCACAGGGCCGAGGATCCGGCCTCGTTCAGATATTCCTGCTCACAGAGCCGGCGGAAGAAGGAGGGAAACTTTAGCTAATGGTTTATGTGTAATGGAAGTGCAAGTAGCTGTAATGGGAGCCGGACACATGCATACAGGCACACACATACAGACATTGCCTGCATATCGCTAACAGCAGTTACAACCCCCCCGCACCTCCCCCCGGCCCTTGTGACCCCACCGTCTCACCTCCACCACCCCAGTGCTGTCTCAGTGCCTCTGCTCTGCGTTTGTTTGACGTCACCGGCATTGCTACGTCTGTGTTCTCGGAGGAACCTCTGGTGCTAAATCCAGATTCGGTGCCCTCCCCCCGTCCCCCCGTCTGTCCGCCCGCCTCCCCAGTGACGGCACGGCCATTTTTAGAAGGCATCGTCTCCGCGCCAGACTTCTCGTATTGAAATGCTCGCAACATTACCAGCCTTCCACCTGTGTTCCCATAATGCAATGCTGCAGGTTGAGCAGGGTTTGCTCCCAGTACAGGCTCATTTGCTTGGTAAGAATATCGTGGCAGCTCAAAGTGCAGAGGGGTTGCCGTGAGCTCATTTGGTTATCATCGCTTCTGCAGGTCAAACTGTGAGTGTGTGTGTGTGTTTCTGAGCCAAAAACCATAATGTCCAAGGCCTTAAAAAGCCTGATTGCCTACAGCCTCAGAAGCGGGCTGTTTGTGCAACTTAAAGGATAATTGAGTTTACCTACTGTAATTGGTTCATTTATAACAATTATAACCATTGAACTAATCATTTAAGGCTAATCATTCAATCAGTTAACCATGAAAGCTCTAAAAAGTGAAATAATTCACTATAATTAAAGTCTAAATATTAATTTTAGGGAAAAAATTTCATTTTTTTACCAATGTGGAAATGCCACTTCTTGTTAAAAATATTATTGTTACCTTGATAATGTTAAATTACTGATGAAGTCGGTTGGAACAAATTAAAATTGCACGCAGACTTTTTGGTAAGTAAAATCAAGTTCTGCTCATATTTTCCACACTGCGGATCAACCCCACCGGGAGCCTGTCTGTCATTGGTCCCTCCCCTCGATTTAATTAGATACGGAGTGTGGATGTGTGTGGTGTAAACCAGGCAACAATGGCCAATGAGGGAGAAGAGTCACATTGGGGCATGAAGGTAAGTATCTTAGAAGTGGCCCCGCCCACATCCACATTGATCCCGGTGAGACACCAGGCACATGACTGCTGTCACATGTGTTCAGTGTAAACAGCAGACCAACAGCTTCTAATCACGGCTAAACAAATTAGGAAGAAACCCCCTGACCTGATTTTACTCCTGAGCTCATTAATGATGTGCCATGGCTGCACAATATAAGCCAATTAAAGTATCATATTGTATCACACTTACTGTTATAAGGTGTCATTAGTATACAAATTTTGTTAAAATATGTCCAACAATTTACATGTGATGAATGACTGCACTGATGGAAAGAAGGTCTTCTGTTCTACGACCAGAAATAATGTTGAATGTAAAACTAGGTGTGGCACATACAGGCTGCATGTTTTACAGTGAAAACACATACACACACACACACACACACACACACACACGCACACACACACACACACACACACACACACACACACAAACAGACCTGTATTCATATCTTTGTGGGGACCGTCCATTCATTTCTCTGGGCAAAACCCTAATCACAACAATGGCAACCCTAACCCCCACCCAGCCCTAACCCCCACCCAGCCCTAACCCCCACCCAGCCTTAACCATAAGTAGCATCTTTTAGCATTTTTAGTTTTTTGACTGCAGTCATAGAACTTTTTTCTTCCCTGTCAAAAACTTGTCAAAAATAACAGGTTTTTTATCACATTGTGGGGACCAAATGTAATGTACATCTGCCCCCCCCCCCCCCCACACACACACACACACACACACACACTCACACACTCACATATATACACATATATATTCATACGCCTTCCTTGCATATATAACTTTCTGACATGTATGGAGATGGTTACATGTTTGACATTTGTTTTTCTTCAATTGCGATAGATATGAATATAGCTGTGTACGTAAGCCTGGATTTGGTGACTAAATTACGTTCCTGTAAAAGCCAGTATATGTCTGATGCCTAGGGGTCATATTATCTTCTTTGACACGCTTTAATGACACAGATGTGGTGCACAGAGTTGTCATTTCCTGGTAAAAAGGCATTGTTTTGAGGTAGTCCTTCCATCGATCCATCCACCCACCTGTTCTATGCAGGTTCGCTGGGGGTCCGGAGCCTATCCTGGAAACTACAGGCACGAGACAGGGAACAACCCAGGATGGGGCGCCAACCTGATGCGATTTGAGGTAATATTAATGACTATATTTGGCATTTCACAATATCTGTCAGTAAAAAAAAGAAAACAAACAGTTTGTTCTTCTTAAATGACCAATGATCACACTCACCTGACGGCCACTGAGGCAGGTCAATGTCCGGCCTTCCTGACCAATGACCCCCTCAGAAACACTGTAACACTTGGAATTTACAGTTGCCCCTTGGCTCATTTTGAAACAAATTGCTCCACCAGATAATCGTCTTTGTTAATCTTTTACAATCATCTTGCAGGAACGTTTATGCAATTCTTCTATAAATGATTTTGTTGTAAAAAAGGGAACCTAGTTCACACTGAATCATGCAAATTGGTACAAGTAACAGATCCTTCTGTAAGTGGGTGACCTTTGCAAACAATCTGGGGTTTTTATAATTATTTTCTCAGAATTTCCATGTCTTTCCTTTTCTTCATAAAGCTTTGAAACAACTTAATCTTCACCGACTGTGCGCTTAATGCCACAGTCTAGCCTTTATCGGTAAAGTATAATTAGCACTGACAGCATTCGCAGTGTTTAATTAACAATTCTGCCTGACTCCGCAATCACCTAGTGTGTTACGCAAGTAAATAGGTGGGCATTTGATATCCAGCAATCAGACCTGCACTGAACAGGCTGAAGATTCTCTGGTTGAATCAATCTTAGAAAATTCTGGGGCAAACTGTTTCTCATTTTACCTACTTCTCTTATTTAAGAAGCTACTGGAAGTTCAGAAGTACAGTGAGATTTTCCAACCCGTGTGGACAGTGACGATGTTGCTATGGGGATAGGTGAAGTTGATTTTATTTTTTAATTATTAATTTTTTTTGGTTGTCATCCGGTTGCTGAGCGGCCTTTAATAATAGCTACGCAGCATATGCAGCATGGGTAACCCCCTGGAGCGTCACCCCCCCTGAAGCCGTCGCTCTTATCTCTCTCGCATGTCGCTGTCGGAACGGGGCAGAGAACGTAGATTCTGACCTTATTTTTGGACCGTGGGAAACACAGGAACACAGCAGATACCTGGTCCACTAAAACCGACGCCAGTGACCTAACACTGTGTAAGAAGCCTTAAAGAGCGTGGATTTGGTGAATTTAAGATGAATTTAAGGTGCACAACTATATGAGGGTGAATTTAAGGTGCACAACTATATGAAGTTAAGGAGGACTGAAAGTAGCAGGGTACTTTTTCTATTCCTTTAACTCTCCTGCAACACAAACAAGACTTGACTGAGTCAACACACAATCCTGTTTGCCAGAGATGATGTCAGTGCAACCATGGCAACCATTCAACCCCCCCCCCCCATCCCCTTCCACTGTATGGGCAGCAGTCCAAGTGGTATTTTTCTTTACCACAAACACTCTGGATCTCACACCTCTATAATAAACAAGAAGTTCTTCCCAAAGAGAATCAGACTGCCACAGGTGGTTTATATGTGTGTGTTTGTGTGTGTGTGTGCGTGTGCATACAGTGGGAGGGTGTTTGCGTATTTGTGTGTCCTGGCCGCAGTGGTGCTGTGTTCACATTGCGTGTGTGTGATAGAAGTGCGTATGTTCTGCATGGTAATTATTCGAGATTTTAAGAGGAATTTAAGACACTGTTGGGAGCATTAGGAGGAGAGAAGGACAGAGAGAGAGGGAGAAGGACAGGAGGTGAGAAAGAGTGGGAGAGGGAGAGAAAAAGTGTGGGAGAGAGAGGGGGGGAGAGAGCAAGACAAATGGACAGAGAGAGAGGGAGAGGAACACAGAGAAGGACAGATATAGAGAATGGGGAGAGAGAGAGAGAAATAGACAGAGAGAGAGGGATAAGAACAGAGAGCGATATATATATCGAATGTATGGGGGGGGGTGCATATCTCATCTGGAAAAGACACACGCTGCCCTGGTGCATGATGGGAGATGAAAGACAGCCCCACCTTCTACACGAACCAGTGTGATGCACACGAGGGCACCAGCTGCTCGCTGACTTCCAGCAGCACCCTATTATCCAGCTGGGGTCCATGCATTCACTGCAGACCAAACTGATTTTACTGGACAGTGAATCCTGCTTCCCCGCCCGACAGATGTGAGACACACAAAGGTGCACACACACACACACACACACACACACACGCACACGCATGGCCACACTCACACACACACGCAGCCACACACACACACACACGCTCGCTTTGGGCACATTGTTGCACGCTGGTACCTATCGATTTACGGCAGACGCACTTGCTATACAAACACTGGCCTATTTTTAGAGCCCTTGCACCGGTGGCTCTGAGGCGGCAGCTAACGTAGGAGACGTCCAACTCAGTCGTCCAATCAGAAGCCCTGCAACAATGGACACATAAATAACAACAGTATTTGTAAAACAAATGTACGTGTAAATCTCCACCTGTCCTCTCTCAAGTGATGTGTTTGGAGACATTCCTGCAGAATGACTGTAGATCATAATTACAGAACTGATAATACTAAACAGAACTTGCTTGTAAACACTAAATTACATATTAATAATATGAAGAACAATGAATAGTCCTTTTTCTGTATTTGTTACAAGGGTTTTTTTTTAGAGCATGAAGGACATTGTGAAAGACTCGATTGTTATCGTCAGTAGCTGACACTGCAGCATCGAAATCCGTCTTCTGCCTACAGGCCTGCAGCAGAATGCACAAACGAGATGCACGGCTCTGGTGACAACAATCGAACGATTGGTATCCTGGAAACAGCACCGGCGTTAAGGAGACAGGAAGCCGATCCCGGAGCTTCTGGAGACGACGACGGCACAGCCAGACCTACGTGTCGACTGCAAAGAACAGTCCTTTGGGGTTAGCGGACTGGAAGCGACAAGGTAAACCCAAGACTCCAGACCTTCGGGTTCTTGCCCAGACTTTTGGTGCCTTTCGCTTTAATAGGCGGAGCTGAGCAGACGTGCGTGGGCATCTGAGTGACACCGTCTACAACCCCAGGGTAACATCCATTGCCCTGAGTCTGGGAGGGGGGATCAATGCGGATTAAACCAAAAATGACAGAATTTGCTGATCAGGGTAAACTCCTCTTAGGAAACCACTATGCTGTATTGTGCTAATACATATTACATATACATATATGTATGTACTGTATATAGATATATATTAGACTGCAGTACAAACTTTCACACAGAGGTGACAGAGACACTTGCAGTGACTTCGGGTGACACGCACACACATGCTAGCAGGGCCAGTGGACACCTTCACCCCCCCCCCCCCCCCCCCCCCCCCCCCCCCCCCCCCACCGCGAGGATCCAGTTCTTCCTTATTCGCGGGTCATATTTCCCAGCCGTTCGCTTGCGTAAGGATAGTGCAAATTAGAACAGGAAGGTGAAAAGGTTAATAATCACGGCCTGTTGTTTTTCCTATCGGGTCAAAGGCCTTTGAAAGAGGGAAACATCGGCACCGGTCCCAAGTCGACATGGACACCAGATTTGCAATTCATCCGCAACAAACATTTATGAACTTTAATGGAAAATTGAGCACATTCCTCTCACTCAGACACATCCTTTGTGCGGCTGTTTGAAGAGGCACTTATATGTGTAACCATAGTCCTTTCTGTTGCTAGGTAAGTGTCTCCCCGCCCCTCGTCCCGATTGGTCCCTGCACGTCTGGCATCCCCGCCCCCCTTCAGAGGCGTGACCTCCACAGGGACTCCGGCTGCTGCCCCCCCGAGGTGCTTAAACCCTCAGCTGTGATGACGAGCCAGGACTCGCCGGCCGTGGGCGGCCCCAGCGCGCAGGTGGACGTCAGTGACGCAAGAGGAGCCAAGGGGACAAAAAAAGAAACAGGCAGGGAATCCATTTTCAGAACACGCACCTGTGGCCTTTTAGCAAACCGGATTCACTAGCCAGCATGGTTACACAAACACACACACACTTCCACAAATAGTAATGCTTAACATTAGCGTCAACATTAGTGTCAACATTAGCGTCAACATTAGCGTCAACATTAGTGTCAACATTAGCTTCAACATTAGCGTTGCTTAGCATTTTAACGCTCCCCTCTTTGGGATTCCCACCCCAGCCCAGTCCGGTTAAATGTTGCTGTGAGCTTCCTTGGGTATGACCTTCTACAGAACTCACCGGGCAGCCATCTTGCCAAGGCCTGAGCGCGCTCAGACCGGAGCCAAACACAATCTCTGGAGCAGTTCGGCAAAAAAAGCACAGCCAGGCAGGCTCTGGGGGGGCCGCCAAGGGGGTGTGGGGGGCTGTAGGGGGGTGCGTGACTGACAATCATAAAGGTCTGACAGGTGCTAGTTGGCCAGCCGGTAAAATGAGCCGTGTGGCCTGTTCCAATCTACAGAAGACCTGGAGAAACCCACCCCGAGCCCAGAGCTATCAGGAACCAGGCAGGCGGTGAGGAGCAGTCCTGTGTTTCCTGTCCTCCGAGGCCTCTAAATGTCACCGCTGTTATCTAATCTGGTTAAACATATAGCTCCTGGTGGGGGTTGGGGAGGGGGCAGACTGACGAGCAGAGGCCTTCTGTTAGGGGGCCAGTGTCCTCGCCTTGGTCGTCATGACAATCGCTTCCCCCCGCCCTAAGCAGACACTTTCCGCACACTTTTTACCCTTGATCCGGTACCCGAGAGTGATGCATCATGGGTATGAGTCATCGTCTCCTGGGGTGCCCAGCGAGCCACTCATCTACATCAATAAACCTGTAAAACAATAATAAATACATCTCTAATAATTTATTATTACACACTGATGTGACTAACACAAGCCACACTTTCAAATATAGCTTTACAGTATAATAAAATTTTATTGAGCTTGATATGTTCAAATAGCATTTTCATCTGACCAGTAGGGGGTGCAATTGCACACCCTGCACCAGCAACCTGCCAGGCCTAGAGTTCCAGCCAGACCGGATCCGGATCCGGATCCAACCCAGACACGAGACCCACGCTGATTAGAAAACCGCTCGGGAGGCTCCGACCTTAATCCAGGCATCCAAGGAGCACAGACGGCGCAATCTGCCTTCACCTACGACATGGATGCCAGCCAAACGAGGGAGAGCTGACAAGGGGCACAAACATGCCCGTGCGTGCGGGCGTGCGGGCGGAGCTGCTCCGAGCCCCTGGCTTTACATGCCTGCCTGGCTGGTTCATCCTGCACCAGCAGATCTGTGGCCCATAAAATGTCACACACTCCCCCACCTCCACCCACACGCCCCCTGGGTAGCATCTCACCCGGCCCAAAGCAACAGGTTAAATCCTGCAGAAGCTAAGCATCTACTCCACCTTTTAGCCAGTTCCAGCCAGACAAGCCAGTTAAAGTTTCTCAGAAGGCACTGGATTCCATCTGGCACACCAGGCTTGTTCTCCGGCTCGCACCCACAGCTCCGTGGGGACCCCTCTGACCCCCCCCCCCAGTCCCCTTTCTCATGCTCAGCACACATGCAGGCGGCACCAGGAAGGTGCTCCAACCATGACGGCGGTATGCAGGTTTAAGCCCCGAAGCTGGACAGATCGGACCATGTGGACTTTCCCAGCTCATTATCTGCAATGCAGACCTGCCTGAAGGTCATCGCTGAGGGGATTCCGTCTCCCTAAACCTCACGCTAGCACCATATACCATCCAAACAAAAACACGTCTCCATCCTCCACTAAGGGGCTTTGAGAATCCAACACTCGGTCAGGCTTTAAAGTCACAGAAAGATCTCGGGTTCAGGTTTAACACAATCATTCCCCCCCGCAGGCTTTCCGACAGGAAGTGGCAATATTGCCATTATGGGATATCCCAGGATGCACCTCTGTCAGCATCACACCATCTCATAACCGATAGATAGATGTAAACAAACGAAACACTGCCAGGAACTGCAGAGCTACAGCGGTAGCCATATGCTGGGGGGGGGCGGGGGGATCAGAAGGCTCAAGCCTCACCATTGGCTGGCCGTCCGTTTCCACGGTTTCCGCGGCCAAGGGTCATAAGCAGACGCAAGGCACTCATTCTTTCTTCATCTCACGCCCCAGGGATTCGCAAAGGTTCTCATCTCCTGATCCGCATTAAAAATAAAAAACAGAGAGCAAACAGCACTCTGTAAATTTATGGATTAACACTTTCTTAGCAGCGAAGGCATCCTGTCAGCGTGGAATAAGGCTGCACATGACACTTATTTGCAGTACGGTTAAGCTTGACCTGGACCAAATGAGAGCTGAGACTTGTTTGTTTGTTTTTGTTTCTTTCCTGCTTTGCATATCGAGAGCAAAGTTTGTGTTACTGCTTGTTTATGACAAACAGGGTGGGGGGATTGGGGGGGGAGGCAGAAGCCTTCGGTGAAAAGCTAACCTGTGCATAACTGCGTGATTTCATGGGGGGGGGGGTGCTGGAACTCGGCATTCGCTCCAGGGTGAGCCTGATGTGACAAGTGGTTATAAATCACGCCTGCTGGGCCGTGACCCCATGCCCTCCTGGATCGTTATGGAGAGGAGTGGCTGTTTGGAAAGCTGCCACAGATCCACCCCTAACAACAACCCCACCCCTGTATCATCATTCCTGCCCCTCCACTGCCCCCCCCCAATATATTTAGTAAATATATTGGTATGCAGTCATGCAGGCTGCAGCTCATTTCTGTGGGTCACTTGGGTCAGGACCAACCATGCCAGGCCTGGGATGTGCAAGGGAGGAAGAGGCGGAGCTTAATGGTGCCGTAACCAGGCAACCAGGTCTGCCGGTCACCCATAGCTAAAGAGGGATTGTGAGTCACATGCGGTCAGTAGGTGAGCAGCTCAAATCTGAGAAGAAAATACCGCCAATGTGATATATGAGACCTTGCAGAAATCTATCCATCCATCCTTCTTCTGATCGCTTGTCTCTGTCAGTGTGATGGGGGGGGGGGGGGTCTGAAAGATGTGTAGAAGGTGCCGGATAAAAAAACATGTTTTTGGACTGCTGGGGGAATTTCATTATGGGGAGGTTGGGAACAGTGGATTAGAAAATCTGATTTACAGGGATGGTTGTGTTACATACGGCAGAAGTTACCTGGATGGGAATAGGTGAAGTACGTTGTGTGGAAAGACGCGGTTAAATGCAGCATTTAACTGGAGCAACAGTCTGTTCCCACTGGGAAGCTGGCCAGCATGCCCCTCCCCCAACTCCCTTTGCTCCACCCACAAGGAAGCTGTCAGCACTGCTACCCTCCACAAATGGGTGCATCCTGACCAAAGCTATAGGATGGAGGCACCTCCATCACTCCTCAGGGAGCAAGGTTGTGGTTTTGGCCAGGATCTTTGGAGGAACGGGACATGGACACCAGGAAACCTCATACGAAGGGGTAAGGAATCTGACACAAGCCTGAGATGGTCCTTAGTCATCGTTATTCTTCACCCTCAGAGCCGACGGCATTTAGTCTGTTTGATGACTAGCTGGGAAACTAGACCTTTGGGCCTTGAATGTGCTGAACTCCAGAAGAACAGTCTTTGGCCCATTCAACGGGAGAATGTGGGCTCCCCTACCTCGCTGTGACTGAAAGCCGCAGTGATATTTTCTAGGAGAAGTCCATCCATCCATCGTCGGTGGTGGGAATATCAGGCACAGGGACCCAGAACTGAAGCCAAGGAGTTGAATGAATTACCAAGGACAAGTCGGCCCTCTTCAGACAGTGCAGAAGAAAGCAACACGTTCCCGAAAGTGAGACTGACAGGAGACACAAAAGTAACATCACTGAAGAGAAACCATTTGAATTATATTTCTTACGTTTTACATCATAACGAGAGCCGCAATTGGTCAGACGTATTTTTGCAACGTGGCATAGCAAACCTATAAATGCAAGAAACACCAGCGACACATCGATGTTTAAATGGCAAGAAGTATCCATGCATGCGGACTATCGGAGCACAAGCAGAGGACAGGACAGGCCAGTGGATGTCAGCCGCCCTGCGTTTGGTCCATGAAGGTAAAACGACAAGCTTCGCTCTCAACCAAGAGCAGAGACCGGGAACAGCTATGCAGCGATGGACAGCGAGATACACTGTGAGACCTTCAAAAGCTGTGGGAGAAGCCATTCCAACGCACCTGTCATTTATATGTATTACAAAAAATAATCACTGTTGGGGTGCATACTTCTTTTGATATCAAATGACCGTGTGCTGGGGACTGGGTCTGGTCTGCAGTACTAGAATAACGAAATAAGATATCCATCAGGTAGTTTAGATATATCCAGTACCAGTATCTAGAACCAGTATCCAGTATTCAGTACTTTATACACATACATATGTGTGTGTGTGTGTGTGTGTGTGTGTGTGTGTGTGTGTGTGTGTTTGCATAGATCACATTTGAAGACCAAATTGTCCCCAAAGTGTAATAAAGCCTGAAATTTCCCTACTTTTGGGGACAACTTTTGAGGTCCCCATTTGGATAACCTCAGTTTCATAAAAATCTGTGAATGCAATCAAAAAAGTAAAAATGCCCAAAGTCTTGTATTTGGGTTGGTTACTTATGGTTAAGGTTAGGGATGGGTAGAGGTTAAGGATGTCATGATTGGGATTAGGGTTTTTCCCATAGAAATGAATGGACGGTCCCCATTTAGATAGGAAGACCCAGTAAACACAAGGCAGAGGGACCTCTGAGAGGAGGCCTAACTAACCACAGTGACCTACACAATCGCACACTAAATGCAAATCAGACACCAGTTCACCTACACTGCACGTCGTTGGCCCGTGGGTGGAAACCCAGATTAGCTGGAGGAAGCCCATGCAAACCCGGGTGGGGGCAGACAGAGATGCAAAGTCTGCGCTCACGCAGCTGCAGGAAGCCCATGCAAACCCGGGTGGGGGCAGACAGAGATGCAAAGTCTGCGCTCACGCAGTTGCTGTTTTACGGCTCAAAAGCAGATCCTGGGCATCTTTTCTGAAAAGCGTTGCTGGTCCCTCCATTTCACCTCGTGGCGCTGGCCTCACCACTCACAGCCCCCCCCTTACCACCCCACCCGCCCCATAGCCGTTGTGCTGGCTTGACTGTTCCATCTACATGTGCGTGATTTGGCTCTTCCTAAAGAGGATTATGCCTGGTCACCGGGTTTGTTAAGCCCTCCACGACGACGCCCGCCCCCCCCCGCCCCCCACATCCCTGACCCAGCTGTGTCCTTCCTCTTACCCACAGTGGCTCCTTGGACAAACACGTTTATTCTATACAGCTCCACCCAAAATGTATAATATAGGAACCAACACTCACCGAGCCAGGTGCCGCTGACCAAAGATCCCATTGTATGTCTTTGTTTGCTCTACCTGTGTGTTAAATATATTAATTAACATTACTTTTTGCATGTTTTAAACAGACTCAGCAGTTTTCATTTCTTTTGCTGTTGATCTGTCTTCATCTATCTTCACCGTTGATCATTTTTGTGCAGCACTTTAGATTAACGATGGTTATTTTTAGATGTGCTATTTCAATAAACTTGACGTGACTTTTTGTTCGGCTGTTTCATCACAGTTTACTGTCCCACTAAACTTCCTCTTTTGTCATTGTGGTTGTAGGTCTTCGATCCTCCCCCCCCCATCTTTATTTTAAGTGGTATTTCCCAATTCGCCACATGCAGTAGCTCTAAGAAGTGGCAGGTTTTCTCTGTGACCCGCACACACATTAACCTGGGCCCAGCGACGTGGGAGTCTGGGAATCCTGCTTACAAAGCAGCCTGGGCCGCTACACCCCCCCAGACTGGAGAGAAGGTGTGGGGCCATCAAATTACCCTCAGAATGACGGCTTCCTCAGCACCACAGACTGACAAATCTGACCAGTTGCACACACGAGAGGCAGAATGTGTACTGTGAAGACGCACAGATGGCCCTGGGTCAGGGTATTCCTCCCCCCGCAAACACACACACACACACACACACACACACACACACACGGAAGGAGGAACTGTACTAAGAGACCATCCAGAATACGTCCCATCATGGAGCCATCATCCTGCACACGTTAAATGGACTTTGCCGTCTCAGGGAACGCGGTGAAAACCCATTCCATGCTTCTTCTAGCCAATTATAGTAACTCTCTCTAGGGCAGCATAGCTGGGCATGTGTGTGACATTTGACTTGATTGGCTGATGGTGCCGCATGACGACGAGGTTCCCTTGCTTTGCTTTGGAGGCTTATTTGAAAACATAATGGCAATATAATCAATCATTACTCACGGCTCAAGAGGCAAGGGCGCACCACAATGCGTGCATCCTCCACTAAACACAATCTCAGGAGCAGAACAATGGAAAACAGAATGGAGAACATTAAATGGGTTCAAAGTCCCATTTTAGCACACAGTCAAGCAGTGAACATAATAGCCATTTATACTGGAAGCAGCAGCTCTGTGCGAGGGGTCACAGGGCAGTCTGAAAGTACACTCTGGGAACGGAAAGGTACTCTGGTTAAATGTGGGTGTACTCTGGCTGCAATCCAAGTCTTAGACCCAAATTAAACGCGGGAGACAGCTGGAGCCGGCTTCTCGCGCAGGGCACGGGACCAAAAACAACGCAGCATGCCATGTGCATCCAGCCTGAATTACATTTGCTGGATAAACAGGGACACCATTACACTTGAACATTGTCCATGTCTAGTAAAGTGTATATGCATCAAAGTTAAACGCTGTTCAGCTATGTGTTTCTTACATTAGTGCAGGAAAGATGCTTTTTCAAGGCTAGAAATTGTCATTAAGTATAAAACCTGTATGATTATTTGAAACAAGAATTGCGATTTCGATTTGCTAGTGCACCTAGGTGACGTCATCAGCATGCGTCAATAATATCGCATTTTCAGATAAAAAGATATATCATTCCAAAGTAATAACCGTCAGGCTCCAAATCCTGAGCTCTGGTCGGGTCACGCCAAAGGGATCAGCCTCTCGAACCCCATGCCAAGCCCGGGGGATAACCAGCACCAGAGGGCGTAATGGGAAGCATGACGAAAACCACCAAACATTAATACCAAAAGATCCATGGATCTTGCCTGAGTGCATTTCAAGTGCCTGGTAAATCTGCACACTTGACCGGTTTTGTCTTTCAGTGGAAATAATTATTTGACATTTACTGCCATCATTTTCCTCTCTCCAGAGAAATAAATGAAATAAAAAATACTCAGCCTTAACGTCATAGTGCAATGCTGCCACCTCGCGTTATATTATATATGTCGTATATTGTGTATAAATTACTATTTACTTATTGCATTCTATTTGTTGGAGTTTTCTGAACCAGCCCAGAAGTTGTTTTTTTTATTTATTTTGCTGTGGTTGTTTATTCAATTAGACAAGGCAAAGTACAGTAAAGGCACTACAAGTGCCCAGGACACTGTAATCGGGCATGCTGTCGGAGAAGTCGCAGCATTGTGTTTGATGTACGCGCTTTTTCATCAAACCTTTGATTATAATTATACATGCCGGAGTGTAGGTGATTCCCGTAAAGCGTGCCGGTCCGCGGCACCACGGCGCGGCTCCTCCTCCCACGACACGCCGTCCTCCGGTCGGGGCGCTGACCGCCGCCGCCTCGTCTGCGCTACGATCTACTGGATCTAGTTCGCCTCTACGCGGCAAGTCATTTTCAATATATATATATAAAGTATGTTTTTAGCGGGTATGTCGATATGTCAGAATTTCCCCATGATTCTTTGCCCTTAGTAACCAGCTATTTAGCAGTGACTCGCGATTTCGCCCGGTTCTTTACTGCCTAATATATTCAATGCACGTTCACCCGTCAGAAGACAATTTACTATGGATTTATCGGTTTCTCATTTAGATTTAGGCATACAAACATAGGCCGATATTAATCTCACGTGCCCGTCCGTTTATTTTGTTGCTTGCGTTCATGTTTTCAGTACCCACTAAGTGATGCGTAAATAGTAAGTATTTTCAGTCGGAATTTGAGCAGTTAACTGCAGTTCCATCTCAAAGGCACGAAGGCATTTTTGCCTCTGAAATGATGGAAACGTATGGGAAACATAGGCCTAATTATTAAAATATTTGTCCCCCTTTGGATATGCATGGAACTGTCCGCAATTATTGTTGCTGCAAGTTAGTAAAACCGACGTATTAAATAAACGCTGTTTAAAAATAAGAAGATGACGTGGAATACCACGGCAGATTTAGCCGGAATATAGGTCACTTTAATTAAGAAGTCTTTTGGTATTGGTTTTATTGATTAAAATGTCAAAGTAACGTTACATTTGAGGGAAGTACATGCAAACGAGCTGTGAATTAATAACACTTTTTTTGGTGCCGTGTTTTTAAAGCACGTATTTCCCCCGGGGATCTGCACCTCGCTGCCACATGGCTTGCAGTGAGGAGCCCTCCGCAACCCGGCTGCTGCTGCAGCTCCACGGCGGCTTAGCTCGCCTGAAGCAGGACGCCAGGGTCAGTCTGTGGGAGACCTTGCACAAGGGGAGGGTTAAATGGGGCAGTTTGGGGTGTACAGCGGTATATTTTGGTATTGTGACATGAGTCTATTTAACATATGAACAAGGACATACAAAAGAGGAAACTACCAGCCAAGGTTGGGAAAAAAACCTACGAATCAGAACACAGAAGCACACCAGGGATGACATCTTATGTTTACACAGACCAATTATACAAAATTATAAAAGAAGTACAGAAATGAATTACGTTAATGCTAATTGGTAACGTTATATAGATTAATGATATTATAGGTATTAACTGCTTTATGATTTTGCATCGTATTTATAGAACTATAATATTGTTTAATTTCATTTAAGAACTGGAAAAATTTTAGGGTTGTAAGATGAGTATCCGATTTTGCTCGAATGCTTACTGTGCCCGACTTGATGTTTGCGCCTACGGTGTGTTCACAAATTTTTCCTTATTATTTCTGTTGTTATAGCATATAATGGTTTGTTGCTACTGCTGTTTATCTTTAGGCTGTAACAAATGCATTTTCCTGGGTTGGGATCAATAAAGCCTTATCTTATCTGATTTTATCTCATCTCACTTCTGTTGCACTCGACTCAGGTGGCTGAGTTGCTGGACACCTGCTTGGGGCAGTACCTTACTTCTCACCCGTTCCTAGCCCTCACCCTGATGGTCTTCCTTGTCATGGCCACGGTTCCGATCGGTCTCTTCCTTATGTTTGCCGCAGCCACCATTCTTGCTGCCAGCATCGGGGCTGTTATACTGGAAGGTAAATGCGTAAAAGTTATTGCAACTTTCAGAAATATGTGTTCAAGTTGAGTGACTGCTGACTGGCAATTTTTTTGTTCGTTGGCTTCCTCTGCAGGGGTGGTGCTCTGCCTCGGGGGGGCTGCTCTCCTGTGTGTGCTTTGCTGCTTGGCTGTTGCCGCCTTCATGGTGTCTACCTTCCTCACTGCCGTATACATCACTGGGTCCACCGTGCTCCACCTGTACTACACCCATCGGTATGGTAGGACCCGTCCATCTGGTATTCGAGTTAGTACCTCGGTCAGGAGAGGCGTGGAGGGTGGAGTCATTATTTAACGTAACCGGAGACTGCTTTGGATAATGATTCATCTGCAAGCGATGCTGAAATCTCTTGGCACGGGCCAAGCTCCTCACGGCTCCGTAAATGTTTTGACCCCACAGCCTTTTGGAAAAGGAGCCGACGGCAAGTCGAAGCGTCGAGGTGAAGAAAACTCAGTGAGCAGATTTTGACAAACATCAGCCTGTCTCCAACTGGGGCAGCGACCCCGGGCGTCGCCAGACCCCTTTGACGGGGGCAGGTGCCCCAGTGAAATCCCATGATCAAATCATATAGGTAATGGGGGGTGGGGGTTGTGCCCCAGTAGAACTTTATATCTACATTGCCCCCCCCCCCCCCGTCAGCGTCTTCTGTTGGACCTCTGTGTCCTAGGCCCTTTCTGACTGCCGTTTCACAAGCAGGAAGTGACACGCACTGAGGATTCTCCGGGGCACTGACACGCCTACTGTGGGGGGGGTTCCCCAGGAATTCTGTAGTTATTGCCATTTAATTTCACAAACCTGAAAAGTCCAGCAACGATTTGGTGGGAAGATCATTATAAAGATTTTTAAATCATATAACTAGTGATATTGTTTGGCTTCAGGTTTTACTAAAAGGCTGTTTATATATAATTGGAAGTTAAAAGCCAGTCAGCGTTGTTTTACAGTATAAAACTGTAAAATAAATACCTTAGATTTATACTATTATTTTTAATATAGTTTTTAGGTCAAGTACATAGTGATACGGGTTCAGTTTGTTGCTGAATGTGCTGTGGAATCCAGTTCTACTAATATAAATCCAGTATGTGGGAGTGTCGATATAAGATCAGCAGTGAGGAATGTCAGGGATTTGGATCTTTGAGAATGTCATTCACATTCATTTCGGACAGGACCTGCAAGTGTGAAGAGGTTTTACAGAAGTACATTAAAGGAAAGATCAGATGCATTGCAAAGTGATGTTGAAATATGGCCAGAACCCAATTCTGAGTGTTACATATTATTGTATGCAAATGACGCCATGACTGAGGTTAACTTGGAAATGGCATTTAAAATCCTCAGTCTGCTGCTGCAAAGGTGACTGTTGCACTACTAAACTGCCATTCTTTGAAAATTGTCTTGGTAATTTTTGAAAAATTCTATGGGTGCAAGACATTTAATGTTTTGGCTGCTAAGTTATTAAATTTCAGGGTGTTTGCTTTAAACAAAAACAATCTAACAATTGTTTCACTGATTACTTACAAACTCCATTTACTTTGCCTGGTACAAATTAAACTCCTGGAACTCAAAACATTTCCCATAAAATCTTTATTGGAGGTGGCCCCACAGCGTAACATGCAATGTACAAGAAACAAACAAAACAAAAAAGCTTTGTCAGAATGTGGAATCTAAATAATTCAGAAGTAATTCATCACAAACTTCCGGGATAAAAAAAAAATGCACAACTGTCCACAAATTGGCATTTTAGTGTCCCCACTTTACCGATTCATTTCTGCATTCATAAATTGACCAGAGGGAAGTACCAACCTTCTTTCTAGTCATCCCAGTAGGGGGCACTAAACTCCCTTTAAGCAACTTCGGCCCTGCCAAAATCCATCGATTTCATTCGAATCAACCAACTAGACATTAACTCTCCAACAGACCTAATCATCCATCAGCAATACAGCAGCCTTCAGACAGAAGCCACAAGCACCCGGATAACAACCCGAATCACGTAGTGGACACCCAAACCTGAATGAGAAACGTCCGACTTCAACCAGCAAAATTAATGCGACACCTCCAGACTCTCCAATCACGGATTCCGGAATAGCAGCCGGGTAAATTAAGTGAAACAAGGGCCGTTTTCAGTCAGTTACACAATTTAAAAAAAAAAAAAAAAAAGCTATGTACAGCAGGAAACCCGAATGGAAACAAGACTTTGATGCAAAGACATTTCACTCACACTCTGATCGGGAAAAACAAAATTCTCGACCTCCATCCTGGTGAAGCACAGACAGATTCCTCTGGTACTGAGGAAGGCAGATCTGAGCTCCATGTGTGGGGGCAAGTGAGTGAGTCTCCCTAGGATTCACCAGGCAAGGGATTCTTTACCAGCCCCCCCCATATCAGGCGAAACAATCAATTGAAGGACAAATAAGATAAATGACTCCAAGAAACCTAAAATGGTCTCAATTTAAGCGCGTCACTTTGTCACACCTGTACATTTCGAAAAGCATGTTTAGCCAGAGTGCACCTCCTACATAGAAAACCACATTCCCCATTATTTCCTATTCATTAAAAAAAAAAGAAAACCAATAATAATAATAATATAGGTAAAGATGTAAAAGACATCCGAGACCAAAGCCCGGGGGGGGGGGGGGGCATCCCAGTTTTCCAGCACTGCGGGCCGATGAGACGCAAGTCACCCCGCCCTCCTCGGCTGCCCCGTGGCAGTGTGGCAGCTTGACCACATGGCCCCCCAAATCCCGTGGCTCTGCTCAGAGTCGCTGCGGCGTGACCGGGGGGGGGGCATTTATGCTGGAAGGCTCAGCTTCTTCCCCTTCAGCACTGTAGAGGGAGCAGAAGGATGTAGTCAGCAGAGTTGCATTAATGGGTTCTCCACCGCAGGAGTGTCGCAGCTCTCCAGCTCGCATGTTCTAATGCGCGATGCGGCAGTCGGCCAGACCCAAGAACTTTCAGCTTCTGATCCTTACTAATAAATCCAACACTCAGTATTCAGCACTGTCAAAAAATATGCAGCCTAACTCAAGTGTGTACCATTAGGTCACAATCCTTATTACAATGGAGGGCCTGATATTTAGTGAGTGAAGCAGATTGGAGAAATTTTAAACCAGGAACCAAACTATCCATACAAACAGAGCAGTAGCTCATGGATTTAAAACGTAAAGCTGCCTGTATTTTTTTCTCTCCTCCCAACAAGGTCAAAGTTCATTTCACAAAATGCATATTTTTTTTTATACTAATTCTGCTTGCTGCGTCTGCAGTTGTGAGGGTACGTCCATGTATGCTCACCTTTGGTGATATACAGATAGAAGAAGTCACAGTAGAGGATGGTCTGCACCAGACCAGCCACCACGGCGATCAAATCAAAGAAGCCCTCGAAGTAGAAGCGCCAGATCCAGTTGAAGAGGTAGAGCGTGCGGTACAGGCCCAGGAAGAACAGGTAGTGCGTGGTGATCGTCTCCGCCTCACCCGTCTTGCTGATCATGAACAGCTGGGGCAAGATGGCCACCGACTCCAGGTAGATGGAGAAGGTCCAGAGGATCTGTAATCACAGTGGGCATGAGGGACAGTGTAAAGATCTTGGGGTCCTTGGGGTACCATGCTGAGAGAGCTGAGATTTCTAAAGTGGGGAGTGTCAGATCGCCCGAGTCTTCGTGTAAACGGAGCCCATGAATCATGGGCCAAGAAAAGCAAAGGACTGGCCCAGGATCGGCGTCATGGACGGATGGGGCGTTCCGTCTTGGTTCATTTCGTTTTAAACATTGACAAACTTTTCACAGGTTTAAAATATCATGATATGCAATATCGGGTTTATTTTGTTAGCGAGAACTATAATGAGGGCCTTTCCAGTTACTGAGCAATTTTAGTGTTTGCTTCAATGCTTTAATTGTTTTTGCCTTTATTTTGAAACTTCTGCATGTAATAATGGAAAATAAACTGTAGGTATTCAGTGTAGATTTGAAAACAGGAAGGAAACCCTGCATTTTTGGTTCGTTTTGAACACACTTGATTTTAATAAAAATGTTTGTGACATCCGATATGTGGCTTTGACAAAATTAGACTACTTCGTAGAAAACAGCAACACACACATTGCTATTCTGCCTACAAATACTGAGATATGATTTTCGGTCCATATTTCTTCTTGTGCCAGCAGACACTGGGCCGGACACAAATTCGTATGAGCACCACCCCCAAGACCTTTAACGAGGAAGCTCACCTCCATCGGGGCGAAGGCGTGGTTGATCAAGACGGCCAGCAAGACCACTGGGATAAGGAGGAACTCCACCCTGAAGGTGTCATGGTTGCCGTCGTAGGTGGCCTTGAACTTGCCGTAGATGAGGTAAACGGTGGCATACGCACACATGATGTAAATGACCTGAGGGGGGAAGACACAGGGACACTGAGAAACCAAGAGAGGCAGACGTGTGCAATTCAACGATATTCTTGTTTCTTCCAGACCTGGGGATGTAGCTGGAAAGTATTACCCAAACACATGAAGTTACACTGTTTTAAATGGCAGTTAGTAGAGGTTATTAAACCTGAAGGGACATCTGTAACTAAGGGAGGGGGGTAGCGATTCTTGTTTTTATGGTGTGGAAAAAAATATATATCAGCTTACCTTCATGACTGTGTTATAGAGGGAGATGAAGGAAGAGAAGAGGTCCAGGTAGCGGGTAGTGAAAACCAAAGCAAACAGGATCTGGCTTTTCCCAGAAATGCCTGAAACAACAGGAACCACCCTTAGATGCGACCAGAGCCGCTCTTATCCCAGTGCGTATTTACACAAACCGAAAGTGACGTCAGATATATTTGTAATACTGTGTCACCATTAGGGGGAAAGAATTAAACATTCCCTCCCCCTGATACTATCTGCTACCAAACTGTACATCCTCAAAGCTCATCAGACAAATATCAACCAAAATACTAGTGTGGCACCAGAAGGCTTCCTGCTCATCCAACTGGAGGTTACAAAGCAAGCAGAAGTTGCAGATTTCAAAGGCATAAAAGGATGCAGCTTTAAAACATTTTAACCCCATAATCACTGCAAGTCCCCCAACTCCGCTCTCTGGTAACACCTTTTGGAGCATTCTGAGCAATCAGACACGGCAGCTGTAGTTGTTCATTGAAGTTCACAGATCCGTTTACATAAAATAAAGATCATGGCCCAGTATAGGAGGACCACACACAGCCACATGGCTTCAAATGACTATCGATTTCAGGTGGACTGTGCAACTCCCTATTCCAACGAGGAAACATTCGTCCAACTTGACACATCTGGGGAAAATGGGACATCTGGAGAGTTCAGTGATTATTGTTCAACTTATTGCCATTGAAATTTAATATTTAGTCGTTTGTTATTCAATACAGTTGCATACTCTGCAAACTAAATGCAAATAAAGCTTTTTCCAGATCAGTTTTTTTGGTGCACTATCAGTTGTGATTTCCTCATTCCTCGTTTTTTGGATTCTTGCAAGGCTACAAACATATTCAGACAGGTGCAAAATGCTTCAAACTCAACGACTTAATGCACCTTTAAAACGGACCAGTAATATAAGAAAAACCACCAAAACAAATGTGAAAGCATAATTTTTAAGTTCAAAGTGCGCGTGATGTGTCGGTTCCAAGCGAGATCAGACGCGGATCTTCCCGGATGGCGCTGCCACGTCAGAGGGCAGGCCTCCCACCACCCCACCCCACCCCTAACTAAAGTAACATTTTATTAAATGAAACCTACATTAAACAAACCTCGCCTAAAATACGGCAGATGTGGGCTATAGCTGATTAAAATTACCCACCGCCTATATGCATTTTACATGCCGCTCGCCAATTAGCTTACATGCTAACATGGCTAACCTGCAGCAAGATAAAAATGTTCTGTAAGTCGCATATGTAATCTTTAACCATAAAACACCACGAATATCATAGTTTTTAACCATCTGCACTTCAAATTATGACTCAAAAAATATCGTGACTGGCTGACAAAACGATGCATCATGGATCGCGTTTTACTTTAATAACTATATGCATCGATTAGCT
This sequence comes from Hyperopisus bebe, assembly GCA_026777045.1. NCBI lineage: Eukaryota > Metazoa > Chordata > Actinopteri > Osteoglossiformes > Mormyridae > Hyperopisus > Hyperopisus bebe. The sequence continues at coordinate 11,989,279 of JAODJW010000045.1, forward strand.
TCCAACAAATATATTTCTTGGTCGCAGGACATACACAAGACGTGCAGCGAATTAAATATCCGTGTGAGCAGATCCATTAATCCTAAACACCGGCCAAATTTAGCTAACTTTACTAGCCCGGAATATTACTCCGCTAAAATCAGTGACATTTCTGATCCGCTGCGCCCTTACGAAACATGCGCGGCCTATCGATCGCCTTGGGAAAAACTATACCGTGCAAGTAATTTCTATATAATCTAGTCATACATATTTGCTATTAGGCCAACTTCCCGCTTAATGTATTTTCGTGAACTTACCGGCACAAGATCTGGATTTCCATATTTTAAGGAGCAAAATAATAATGGCTGCCAAATGGGAAAGATCGCCGGTAAGCCTGAAAATGTTCATATCTGCGCCGGATTAAGTTATCCTCCACCGGATAGAGTAACAAAGCGTTTCTAAGCCGCTGAAGTAGTGAGTCTCCGCCGGCGGACCTGCAGGGCAGCGGAATATAGCGAGATTCGAGCGACGTGGCCAAAAGGGAAATGACAATGCAAGCCGGGAAGGAAATCACGATGCAGTCTGGGAGTTAGATGCAGTGATCAGTAAGAAAACCTGGATAAAAAAGGAAGTCGCAGTGGGAACTGGGAGTGGGATGGAGAGATCGGTAGGGAAACCAGGATAAAAAAAGAATCACGGTGAAGGATACTGGGATGGAGGGATCAGCACCAAAACCTGCATAAAAAACTACAAACAAAAAAAAGCGCCGAGCGGCTTAAAGGATCAGAATGCAACCAGGGATGGGGCCGAAGACAACGGTATAGGAGACAGTGTGATATTAGGGGCACATAATTAGTGAAATACAAAGGTCTGTTTATTGATGGGCAAATAAATACCCACCCTTCTCACGGTTCCTGCGCCTATATCTTGAGACACCGATACATAAATTCATTTAAAAGGGACGTACAATGCAAACTCTGAATGCATAAAGATGGAAGCGACCTATAGGACAAGACAAAACAGCATTTGACGGTTTACTGTCTAATATGTCATCGACAACCTTGAACCTAATTCCCCTTTTATGCTGCTGGTTATTTAACCAAATCTGATAAAGAAGTACAGTAATGACATGGTCATCCGTACACGAGGAGACTGCATGCTTCATTCAGTATGATAAACAGTTATTTAGCTAATGACTTAATTAATTTTTCAAACATACTGTATACCCACATAAAATATGACTATATAGCTGCTCCTGGGACGCATTACACAGACCATAAATATGGTAGAATTTACTACCCTGCTCCAGAAATATGTATGATTGTACAGAATTTTCTTTGTTTCTGATCTGTTCATTCATTTCTAGATCAGACAATTATTGCTTGTTTTCCATACAAAAGAAAATGTCTGATTAGCCTAGGAAAATATGATTTGGAGTATGCCACAGCACTGCAGATCGTTTTTAGTGAGATGTTGCCACACAACATGACCGATTTCAAAAAAGTGGATAGATGAGACACACAAGAGGAAGGAAGACAGGCATGAAACAGAAAGAGAGTTCAGTCTTATTCCTTCGTTTTGCAACAAGTCACAAGACGGCGGTGGACCTTCAAGGAGGATTACAGGCACTTTAGTAATCATGACTCTGGAAACGTCTATAATCTTACTATTAGCTTTCATGCTCACATGCACAGGTAAGTGCGGGAAGAATAATGAATCAGTGAGGTAAATGTCTTTTTTTAAGTTTACTTATTTATACCCTTCAGGGTGCAGTGTGTACCAGTCACGTAGCACTCAGTGTTTGTACCGAGAGGGTCACAAGATTAAATCCGCGTCTGGCAGCATAATCATATATC
>JAODJW010000045.1:12030855-12046191 GCA_026777045.1 Hyperopisus bebe
ATGATTTATTTTATTATTTCAGCGCTTGAGCAATAAAACATCTGAGATTCAGACCCGTGTCCAGTCCCTTACGTACGCCAGAACACAACGCAGAGGGGATAAGTGGCATTTGGCTTCTGGTTAACCGGTTTCTGCGCTGGAGGCTTCATGATCCCAGTCGACCAGCATTCCCCCGCTCACATGCCACTGGTGTCTTTGTGGGTTTTGGCATGCATCGTTTGTTTGTGTTTTTACTTTTAGGTTCCCAGGTTCCCGGTTCCTGTTTGGAATCCGCCTTCTGCTTTACCACTTCCTGGAACCATCCATCCAGGCTGCAGCCCAAGCCACCCTTGTTCCCCATTTCCAGGACTGCTGGTTGGTCTCAGGGGCCAGAAAACCTGCCGTGATGGATGGGCAGCCCAGGATGAGGTGTTCTGTCACGGAATTTGTCTGTGGACCAGTAAATTTTTTAATCTGTATGCTTCGAGTCCAAGTCGTGACAGTTGGGTATCGTATGTTGAATTTCCTTTTACTTCATTTGTAAAATCTTAGTTTTCCAGAGATTTCTGGTCCTCTGTCTCGATTCTTCTTCGATTCTGTTTCGCCAGAACAATCTGTCTGTTAAAACAGAAGAATAAATTGTCAATAGGTGTGGTTCTCAAAACTCTCTCCTATCATGTCCTTGTTGCCCCAGATTACGGTCAGTCACGACGATGCATATTTCACATGCTAGAAGATGGTAAGCTTGCATCATATAACTCTGGGAATTCAGACATGAACAATACAAGTTTCTCCTCCATTATGATTTCTCTGACTGGCTCGATTCCTTGTTGCTATTGGTTGCGCGACACAATGCATCACAGTGCGTAGCAGTCAAAGTTAAAGAAAGCTGACCTTTGACTGCCTGCGTTCACACGCTCGCCAAGCTGTGGCGCGTCTGTCTTACCCTTCCGCTTGGCTCGGCGCAGCGCAAAACTGCCACGCAAGCCAAATAAAATCACGGGTTTCAGAGAACCCTAAAATGCTAAATAAAAGACTCATTTAGAATGCATCTTTAAATCAGTATACAAACAAACATTTTAGCTTTTATGTATTTTTGGCTTGAAATCACCATTCTGTGCTTCTCATGGTTGAAGCTCGACAGTCCTCCTAGTGACATCACCACCAGGACAGTGACATACGGACCAACCTGAACACCTCTGCTTGTGCGCGGAATTGCTTCACTTTCTCTATTTCCTCTGCCAGTTTCTTCAGATCGTCACCTTCAAAAGCTGGTAGCGCTAAAACCTAACGACCAAGGCAACAAATAAAAAAATAGATGTTTTGTAGTTTCAGTCAGTCAGGTTAACTCAACACAAGTACAGTCATTATGACCAGAACCTGGCACCTACGTCCTTGTTACTGCAGCTGTTCTGTAGCATTGTCTTGGCTGCCTGGATGTCACTGTTGCCGTGGTAACGGTGGAAACGCCCTCCTGTTTGCTGAGCAAGTCTCCTAAGGAACTCATTGGCTGTGCTGTCAGGATAATTATTGGGATATCAAAAATTAATACCATCAAGGAAAAGTATGCAGGGAGTAAAGCGATCTGGGTAAAGTAGCATTACCCGTCAGAGCAGAAAAGCGAGACCGTGTGGACCGTGAAACGTCTCCCCACACTCCGACTCTCTACGTCCTCCAGAACCAGGCTGCAGCTGGAGTCGGGCTTTCCGTCACTCAGCAGGTAGCATCCCAGAAAGCCTCCAAGGCCACTGGCCACCTTGGCCACATGGACAAAATCCAGAGGTCAATATGCGTACTGGGGGTGTTAATATGCATTTAGAATCAATACCTCCGGTCATAGTGATGAACAGCGATAATTCTGAATGAGGGCCATGAACACAAATGATGATAATCAAACACTGCTGATTATAACAAACATCGATGATTATCAGATGAAACGCTGAAGGCTCAAGTATATATAAAACTAAAAACCATTCAAGTGATCTGTTGGTATCACTTTACTTAACGGGGCAGAAATACTTAGTAATAACTCAGTTACTACTGAAGTACAAATCATGAACAAAAAGAGTCAAAAGATGTGCCATAATTCATTAATGATGAACAAACATGAGATCAGTATTTCACTTGTGTTATTCATGACTGGTTCCTTCAGTCGTTCACAAAAGGTTTACAAAATTAGATATAGCAACAAATACAGTAACTGCTTGGGATGAAAGATGCATCATGATTCAATAATGATGAACAAACATGAGATCAATATATATCCAAGACTTAGTTTGTGGTTAATTAATACATAAGTAATCATATAATACTATAGTTGGGTCCCGTTAAGTAAAGTGTTACCTACCTCATACACTCCCTCAAAGTGCCACCCTTGATTTATAAATAGCTCAGGTCCAGTGTGCTCACACTGAGAGCCACATTGGTGTCATTCTTATCCAGATGTTTTACAGAATTAACCTGCAGGGCCTCCAGCAAGCAGGTTCCTCCATAAGCAGACAGCTGGGAGAGCCAATGCACAGCGTCCTGACAGGCCTCCTGAGATGCCTCGACCAAGGTGGAGCGCCACGCCCTGACCACATCCGAGAAGGCCAGCAGGGTGAACCTACAGCAAGAGCAGGCTGCTCTCAGTGGACGTTAAACCCACGTCAATATCGAAAAATGTACCCAGAGTGGATCTTTGCTAAAGTCCCAGAACCTGTCACCTAACCAAGGACAGGCATCCGTTGACGCATCTTGATCATTTTAAGAGAGAGATCAAATATACTGTATAGCAGTGTTTCCCAATCTGGTCCTCGGGGCCACAGATGTGGTCCATGTTTTTGCTCCCTCCCAGCATCCAGACAGCGCCTCCCTCAGGACCAGACTGGGAAACACTGTTGTATAACATAAGTCACAATATCACAAACCTTTAACTAAACCTCTGTTGCGGCCACGCAATCGGTTTGTCTTGGTTCTTGCCACATGCCGCACACATGTTAAAATATGCCCGTTAACGTCCACAACATCTGTTTCAGCATCTCTTGATAAATTTTATTGAGGCTGTTATGGGACGCAAGTCACTTGATAGGATATAAATCGATAGATGACTAACAGTTGACCTACATACAGTGTCGATTCCATTGTTTTCAAATTACTTTCATAGTGTGATACCAGACAGTAATTGTGACATTGTAAATAAGCAGGAAATGGTTCATTTTGATTGAATATTTGGTGAGATGCACAAGGTTTGTTTTGTCAACCCTGTTGTTTATAATTGGTGTGTAAATGATCAAATTATTCCCTCATTTGGACTTACACTGTGAGCCACATTGGTGTCATTCTCCTGACAGGCCTCCTGACAGGCCTCCTGAGATGCCTCCTGACAGGCCTCCTGAGATGCCTCGACTTAAACTTTTGTTTAAACAAGGAACAAGGAAGGTTTCAGGAGGGTACAGGTTAAGGTTGTGCTACACTGTCAGCATGAAGGTTACGACCCACGTCTTGGGTTTAAAAGGTCTGCCTTTCTCTTACCTCACACCTCTCCGGTGAAGCTGCTCCCAGATCAAAGACTCAAGCTCCTTTCGAACATCATCCAGGCAAGAGGCCATGGATCCAGACGTGTCCAGGAGGATGCATACGTCATGCTCCAGGATGGAGCCAAACATGCACCTGCTGCCTGAGGACGCAAACAGCGGGGTGCTGGATTTAAATAATGAAGGAGGATTCAACATGCTTCCTGGCGCCATGTAAAGAAGCCACAGGATTCTCTGAAGGGGCTGGGGGCGGGGATCTGTTCGGCTTTGGGGTGGGGCAAGTTCATGATTGGGTGGGCCTACAGTGGGTTTACAAAGAGTAAAAGCAGCAGCCTACCAGAAAGAAGCCACTGCATCCTTCGAGCGTAGCGCCGGAGAAGCTTCTCTGTCTGCGTGAGGTACTGAGCAAGCTCCCCTGAAGTCAGCTGCAGGTGCTTCACCACACCCTGCCCCCCAGGAGGAAGGACAAACACCCCCAGTAAGCAGACCTTCACAGTGACCGTAAGAGAACAGAGCTCCACAAAGACTATCAGCGAGTTAGTATCCAAGGATACCATCAAAGAGCATCATACGGAAAATGATGATGTAACAACAGAGACCATGACCATGACCATATGAGCAAGCGTCCATGCGCCACTGCCTTATGTTTTTTGTGCACTTCACTGAATAAAATGTTTAAGGATTATTTTATTCATCGATTCCCATGAGCCCATTCAGTGGGGCAGTTTCTCAAACCAGTCCCCTCCCCCACCACGACGATCCAGGTTTTTGCTCTTTCCTGATTCTCTGGGAGTTGGGAGGGAGCAAAAACATTGACCGTCCCGGTTCCCCGAGCGCCGGATCGAGAATCACTGGAACGGGGATTTACGGCACATACTGTTCTGTTTTGGAGTACAGACGCGGACCCGATGCTTGTGGTCTCACTCACATTGATTTGGACACTGGGGAAGATGGAACAGTACTGGGTGGACATGCCCCTTTGGCTGTCTGCCACGGCTTTCTTGTTATGGGTGCAGTCTGGCCCGGAAGCCAGCTTGTGAAGGTCCAGCTTTAGCGGCCTAACTCCAAATATTTTTAGCCACTAATTCACAGGCATATAAAAAAAGAAAAGAAAAAAATTTAAAAAAAACAGCATTACAGAAGGGATAACAGAGGGAAGATAAATAAAACAGGAACACGTCTATCTGGGACATACTGTACCTGTTTGGTTGAGCAAACATCTTCATTCTTGGGAAGAGTAAGAGCAGGCACACACCGCTGAACGGTTTTTGCTTTAGGATAAGTCTTGAAAACCATACCTCAAATGATCAAATAATAAAAATATCACAACGTAACTTGCAGTTTACAGCATAAGAATAAGAACAGCCCACTGTTATGGCCAATTTGATGATCGACTCGAGCATCATTGGCCATGACGAAGAGCGAAAGCGCCTAACGAGATGCCCCATATCGGTCTTACCCAGCTTGTTGCCCTGTTCGGTGTAAAAGAGGGACAAGGAAACCTCAGGTTTCTTCTGCTTTCTTCTAGACTTTGACATCTTCCTGCTATTCAGTGACTGTGCTTAAGATACACAAGCAAGATAAAACAAAATGTGTGCCCACAATACGCTAAATTCATCACCTCCGCAAATATAAAATATATACAAGAACTTGTGAGTGAGTTTCATAATATTGGTTGATCCAACTTATTGTTGGACTCACTGAGCTCAGACTGTTTGCTTGACTCCGATTTGTGGGATAGGTCACAAAATGGTCGGTCCCTCTCTGCCATTGGTTGTTACCTGGAGAAACAGCAACTTTTGCAATGTTGGGAGGCCGAACTGATGCCCGTGCACTTGAACACTCCGCCATCTTGTGTGTCTTTGCTTGCTGCACAACAAAGGGATGGTCAACGGGAAGCAGTAGGACGACCTGCTCTCTAATGAAATCCACTAGCTGTTGGGGAGGGTGTTTGTTTGGACAGTGGAGCCCTTACCAGCCCGGTGAGAGTGTGACCTGTTGCCAGACGATCAGGATGCTCCTCTTCGCGCCCTTGAGTGGGCAGAGTTGGAGCTGACTGGGTCCTCACTTGAACAGAAGGCCTGAAGGTAGCTCTCTGGCTCATGAAATCCACCAACCAGGAGCACTGAAGGGGAAAAGTGAGACGTAAAACTGACTAGAATAGCCTGATCCATTAGATCAATCACTCAGCACCCAACCCAATTATATCACCCCTCAGGTCCTGACACTGCAGCAAGAATGAACGCGAGGTATTTTCATAGCTGTGAAAATGTACTTAATTCACCATGGATACCTTTTGGAGGTAACAGGATGCCGTCTCAACTTCTCGCCTTAAAGCACTGATGTCATCGCTTTCCACAACACCTTTCAGCCAAAAGATGGACGAAAGATGAATTAAAGGTGTCTGGTTTGTACCCGTATCATGGACCGGGCGAAAACCCGATAAAAATACCTGCACCGTTGCACCAATGGAAGCGCCCAAGGCCGGCATGTGCTAAATCACGCAAGGACCGGGTAATGTTACACGAAGAAGACAGCTCAAGGTCCTCGTCCCCTTGACTACAGAGGGAGACATGAAGTCGTAGGTCTTCACCACTGCATCGCTCATTCACATAATCCAACACCACAGCCTGCAGGGGAAACAAAAAGCATAAAACCTAGTTTAGCAACATCAATGCTACACAATAGGATTCTCTATCCATGAGGACTATCCACTTATTCTTGGCTGACCATACAGTCCCCTGGTGCAGCAAAAATCTTCTCACCATGTCTTGATCTGGAACTCCACTGGTTAACAAGTAAACGCCAAGCGTTGGAAGCTGCCCCCTCTGGTGGGTGTGCTCCATTGCATGTCTCAGGGCCTGTAGCAGGTTCCTACTACCTGAACACTGTAGGCACTGAACCCACCTAAAAAAAAAAAGAAAAAAAAAGTAACAGACACCCTCCGACTGAGATGGGCTTTAGCAGACACACACAGGCCAGTTTCTCACAGCCAGGCTTCTTGCAGGTTTTCAGCAGTTGGTGGAACCATTGTGTCTCTCCATTGTTGCACATCCGTGCCAAACCTGTCCAAGGACACAAGAGCGCAGAGCAACTTATCGGCATAAATCGTGGAATATGATGTATGATATATCATATGATATAATGACCAAGACCACGAACAGGGCAGTTACAGGCAGTACCCAAGTTACGAACAATTTACTGCTATTATTATACAGTAATAATAAAACTACATTTGGTAATTGTACTATACCATGAGCCAGTAAATCGCTGAAACCTAGCAAAATTCTCACAAAGTAGTGCTTGTGTTTGTTATTACAAATCATTATGGCAGCATGTTCGTAAGTCGGACGTTCTTATCCCAGGGATTGCCTCCATTCCTTTTCATGACCATGAGCAAGCAGTGGTTCGTGGTCCCGCCCCCACACGTCAATAAATAAAAAGAAAAAAACTGCAGGGTAACCTACACAAGTGTTTCCCAACCCGATTCTTGCAGACCCCCCAAACAGTCCACATTTTTGCTCCCGCAGCAAAAATGCAGACTATCTGGGCGTCCCCAAGGACTGGGTCTGGAAACACTGACCTACACTATCGTACTAAAGCTGCACTTGTTAGAGAAAGAAGTGAGGCGGTTTTACGCTATTATGTTGAAGCTGTCCTTGTTTGCCAGTTGTTCCTCCAACAGCAGCCTCAGAGAGTGCTGAATTTTGGCCAGGATCAGAAAGTTCATCTGACACAGGTCCACCACAATCAACACTCTATGAGAGGATGAGCAATAAGAAACATACAGGATTCAATGAAGTACAGAATGCTACTAGTATCAGTTGTGGTGGGGGGCTATGGAGGTCTGGGTTGGGGGCACAAAATCTCCAGTGAAACAAAATATTAAACAAGCTGGTACTTCATACTAGTGCTATACAGGGATGAATAGTTCAGGTCCAGAAAGTAAAAATCCTGACCAAAATTTTGTTTCAGCCAACCAGTTGAGTATCAAGAGTCACAGTCACAGAGTACTCAGCTGCTTGGCCGAAACAAAATCTCGGTCTGGATTTTTTACTTTCTGGACCTGATTTTTCCACCTCTGAGTGCTAATTCGCAGCGTTTGGTGTACTGGTGACTATCGGCACTTGCCTGTGCTCACACAGCATCCCCCAAACCCGCCGGCTTCCAGTGTTCAGCCAGAGAATCCTCTCCTCCAGCCTACATACTGCCTCATGCACGTGCTCCTGCAGGGACACAGACACACAGCTACAGCGATGAGTCCGGCCCGTCCGGTGTCACGCTCACAGCATTCGCACATACAGCTCACACTCCAGCCACCTGATAGCTCTGCAGAAAGGGCAGGTCCACTTGCACGTTTCTCATTGAGCCGTCGTGCCACTCAAACTCTGTCATCGCCCCCTGGTGGCCGGGAAATGAGGCCAAGAGAAACATGAGTACCACAGCCACACAAAAATGCCCCACAGACCCTGAGTGTCAAATTATCATATGATCATTGCAATTATTGCTCATTTTTTCACTTTCAACATCATGCACCTTATTGTCTCTGTATTTAAAGTCATTTATTTATTATTGTTCATAGTTCATTGTGTGTCTATTGTGTGTCATCTGTTGTGTCAAATGTTACAACTTATTTGTGTGCGCTGCTCCTCTATGCCTTTTAAATTGCCCCTCGGGGACAAATAAAGTTTTTTTTTTTTTATTTGAATTTGAATAGCATTCAAAAAAAATTCAGAACTGTAGAATAGGTCTTAGTCAAGCAGGTTTGCTACGTGACAAAGGAAACGTACCTCATTCACTGTGGAGGTGATAGTCTTCCTTTGAATGGGCCCAGATTGGGATGTAAACAAGTACGAGTTTGGTGACAGGACTTGGTAGAGGTTCAGGTCCTTGGCTGCGTGCGAGAAACAGCTCAAATCCACACCTCGGTTCACCAGATTGGGGTAAAACGCTAAAGCCAGGGGTGAGCAGGGTTCCCACACCAATATTCTTAACCAGATATGTTGGATCTTGCAGGTTTTATAGGATTTAATATAGAGATCAAAAGATCAAAAGTAAAAACCCAGACCAAGATTTTGTTCCAACCAACCAGCTGAGTGCTCTGTGACTGTGGCTCTTTATACTCAACTGGTTGGTTGAAACAAAACCTTGATCTGGATTTGTACTCTCTGAACCTGAACCCCTGCAGGATTGATGTCGTATCGTGCAAAGGCCAATCGTCTCCACTCTATGGAAGGACCGTGGCATAAGCATGGAAGGGTTACCATTCAGTCCATGGATTTTCAGCCAGTCTGCTGATGTTCTGGGCAGGAAGCTGGGGTTCTTTATATTGAGAGGTGTGTTGTGATTGGGCAGTTTGGGAAGCAGGCAGGACATGGATAAAGTGTCTAATTTCGCAGAAATCTGTCGGAAATTTAACCCACGTGAGCAACAGGACTCCACTCTGATAACAAAGCATTTTATTATAAAGTGGTGTAAAATCCACACTCTTATTCTCATGCACTAATATGATGAGAAATGTGCACCCTACACATACTGTCATACTGCAGGACTGTAAAATGGCAGATCATCCTTAAGGAGACTGCAGAGCTCACCGGTTGGTTGTCAGTGTGATTGACAGCTGTGAGGAGCGGCCTGCTGTCCAATGAGCACAGCTCTGTCCCCCACCTTCTCCCCAGGGAACGTCTGCCCTGCTGTTTGTTGCCATCTGAGGGCTGCATTAAACTGCCAGGTCAGAAGCAACGTCAGGTTCTTTGTTTGTGCATCAGCCCCTTTTACATCCTTTCTGTTTCTGCTTGCTTAAAGACACATTCAGTAATAGCAGGAATGTGCATTTAAATACCAGCACATCGAAGCGTTCTTTTAGTGACAGTATCCAGCCCTTCTTGGGGTTCTAGCCACGACTATGAGGACTGTATACTCACAGGCATGTGGTGCATCGGGGGTCACTGTCCCCGTCCTGCGCCATAGTCACAGTAAAGACCTCGACAGCACGTGGTCTGCAAAACGGATAAACGCACGTAATGACTCCATTTTATAATGATTCGATAAATGGGCACAAGCTCACCTTGTATTTAATCCAAATTACATTTTCATTTGGGTTGATTACATGTTGCAATTCAATTAATTGTTGCAGACTGATTTGCACTATAGTGATTAAAAAGTGACGTTAAAAATGGCGATTTATTGCTGTCCCTTAAATTAATTTTCGTAAGGAACTGTTGGACTACTTATTTTTTAATTAATGTCTTTATTTTTCATGGTTAAGGATTATACATTAATGTGATATAAATATCTTTAGAAAAAATAATGGAATCAGTACGAATACAAGTCTAAATATATAGGCTACAACCATCACACATAATTCGTGGTCTGTAAAATATTGCGTAATCTTTCTCCGATGGATTTATCTGGAAACGAACGTAAAGCTGCAGATGAAATTATCATATGAACAATTTACAACAATTAAGTTAAAATAAAAGGGCCTACGCACACTTCTCGTACGACTGTTGTAAGTCTACTTCAGTATCTTGCCAGTAAACATTACATTTTGTTCCATTGGTAATACTTACTGAGTCGAAAATGTTTTTATATCCTCATTCTGATTTTTTTTTAAATATATTTTTATTGTTTCCAGTTCTTCAGTCACTTACGTTTTCATTCTTAATAAAACGAGATCAGAGTTGCCGTGACTACCGAAGTTCACCGTGCAAAGCCGAAGATGAAAACCTTCGTCTGTTTGGCGTCACCAGGGAAACAGACCAAGCCCTATGTTATAGATTTTAAATTATAATAAATAAATAAGTAGGTAAATAACATTTAATAACAATGACATTATTCTCAGTCTATTGATGTTGATTGTACGTTGTTCTGCGCGAGACCTGAATGTCAATAAAGTACGTGTTACAAGAAAAATAGGACCTTCGTGTAATCGTTTATTACCAAATATCTTCATTCAGAGGTTAAGAGAAATAACCGTACATGTAGGCGTAAATATGAATCGTCCTGTCACAAAGCGGATAAGTGCTTCATGCCGAGAAAAAAAAATAATATAAAAAATGTATATCCGTGTCTCAAAGTCGTACAGTTACTTTACATTTGGGCGTTTAAAAATTGGACTAGTGTATTTCAGTTGTGGCGTAGTATTTCTTAAATATTGTAATTATATCCTATTATTTACATTTTTTGTTAAATGTTTTAGGCGAAGTGGACAGCCAGCACACAGATGACATTTTTTGATGAGATTAAAGTTTTGATTGCCGCCTGCAGTGGGCGGCAGAGCTCCAGTTTTCAATCAGGGTTTAAGCTTGGGCTGATTTCGTGCTATAAATATGCATGTTTTACTAAAACACCATGTTGCTATGGTTTGGTTGTAAAATTACTCTGACATGTCTCTACAAATGATACTCCCTATAAAATATCTGGGATATAGTTCTCTGATACATATTTCTCTGATACATAATATGCCTTACTAAGCAAATAGACTTAGTATTTCTCATCGCCTTCGGTTTAGTAGTTGGCTGGATAGTTATGGAATGTGATGCATTTTTAAACCCACCTGATGAAGCAGTGCTTCTCCTAGTATTTCCAGTTATGAGTTCTCGACCCAAAGATAAGAGAAACACATTTAACCATTCCGAACGGGTCCAGTGGTCATGGAGGGTAAACTCAGTTGTTCACAAATTTTCTATGTGGCTTTGTGGACTAGGCATCAATGTACTGTAAGTGAAAGACTGATTTGTAAACACTGTTTTTGTTTACTGTTGCTAATCCTGTGTATATACCATAAATAACAGCATTAAATTTTTGGAGAATTTTTCAATTGTACAAAAGTAACATATCAGGACAGTTGCCTCAGCCTTTAGGCCTACATTATGGGATGGTCTCTGAGGCGCGGGTGTGAATTCTGCTGCTGGAGCTGCAGCTGAAGGTGATGCGACTGGGCCGGCTGTTGTTGAATGTGTTTGTGGTGGTGATAATGACGAAGCTTAACTTTTGTAGCCTCTTTCTCAGATACATAGAGGCTGAGCATTCCTATTTATTCTTTTCGTCTTCTGTTTAGTAGTTTTATCCAAACCGACCCTCACCTTTTCTTTTACTTCTATCTGAACCAAGCCAAACTGGGCATGCAAAAATATTGCAGAGTGCTATAAGCATTCAGGGCACCCATTAATAAATAAAATAAATAAATGATCGGTACAGGTTTCAGTGAGGCAACAGGTCCAGCAGAACCTCACAAAAAAAGGAAAAAATCTAACATTTATCTCAAATATGTGAATGCCAATTTAACATCATAACGACCATTTCCATCCACCACCTTTATCCCGATACAAGGAACATCAGTGAAGCAAAACATTTCCTGCCTCACTAACAGACAGCAATGCACCTCTCATCTTCCATTCAGTTGTTGACTGGATAGGCATGGAACAATATGCGTTTTTGGGGTGAGGTCTTAATATTTGATCAGTTCCAGTTTGTCACACACAGAACTGTCTGCAGTGTGAAACTGATCCATGAAATACTTTTCGAGTTATTGCGTTAACCAGAAAGTGTTTGTCGCGGGGGCAGACCAGTCCCAAAACCAAATGTAGACCAGGGAATACAATAAGGTATGGTAACTTTGCAGAATAAATGGAATACACATTTACTCTTACTAATGGCAGCATTTTTATTCTTTCGAAGTCCTACAGCAGCAGTTTAAATAAAATGCTCAATTCTTGTGAAACAAAATCCATACAGTTTAGCCCTGTTAAAATAACATGCAATTGTCCCCCAGTATTAATGCCACTTCAATAATGTTACTAATTTGTAGGTGAAAATCAAAGCAACAGATTGAAAGCAAAATATATGAATCGTCCGAACTATGCTATGAGAACGTTCACTGGTGACTACCAATAAACTTAAATAGCATCATGATTTTTTTTGTGCTGAAAATAATGAACAGTGCAAAGCAAATACAGTATAATACGGTAAGCTAGTCTTTGACAGCAACAACAAATTCTTACAACGCCACTTCCTCTTAAACCATTTTATTGCCACGCAAGTTTCAAAACGGAACAGTAATGAGGGATGGCGCTTAGGAAAATGAAGCAAAAGAAATCTTTCCCATTATGTATTCATTTCCGTCTCATAGTAGAGACGAGCCTTTCACTTTTCGTCGGGTGGTCTGATCCCTGATTACTCTAACAATTGTTCAATGAGAGCGGTAATACCGTAGTTTAATTCTGGACCATCATTATTACAGACATGGCAGGCGAGTCTTCATACAATATAGACACGACAGTCTCCAACACTTTCTTACCCAACATAAAGAAAAGATTCTTAAATTAATAAATAGTTTATTTGTTAAAGTAACATAATCAGTTCTATGGCGAACATAATTTACAGTAACACAGTAAATAGACACCAAACAAGATTGTTTTCTTTCACTTTGTGCAAAGTGAACCACAACATTCTGGAAACAGTGCAGCATACAGGGGGCTGTGCAGCATGTACGCGCTCACAGTCGCAGTGCAGCATGTACGCGCTCACAGTCGCAGTGCAGCATGTACGCGCTCACAGTCGCAGTGCAGCATACAGAGGGCTGTGCAGCATGTACGCGCTCACAGTCGCAGTGCAGCACTACCAAAGCCAAAACACCGAAATCCTTCTTGCACCAAATACTCGGGGCTTCACGGACTGAAACGTGGCTTCACTGAACAAAAAAAATATAAATCAAAGAAAAAAAAAACAAAGCTAAAGAGAGAAAATGATTATGTTTCAGATGAGAATTTAAGGGCCAGTTCTGACCTAAAGCCTTTTTGTAACGTGGTGACGGGAGCGATTTACCAAATGCACCAATTGCTGTATGAAGACTTCACAGTTGCATTAATGATAAAATTTGCATTGCTGTATTTTTGCATAGTTGATGTTGGTTTTTTAGGTACTAGATTTAAAAAAATAATAAATAACTTACAGAAATTATATAACTACCTAAGCGCCACAAAATAACCAGTTTTGCTACTTAAGACGCCTTTCATACTATTGTATGTATATACCTTTTCACAGAAACAAACTAGTTGTGCTACTATCTGTACTGTATAAGAATGTCGTGTTTCCAATTCGGTGACAAAAAAAAAAAAACAAACATTGATTTGAATATCATTGAGGGATGCAGAAAAAAAATTGCCATGTGCATGAAAACACTGTCATTTGTAGAACTGGCTCATCAGAAGCAAAAACATTATTGTTTGTTCTTCCCTGAATGGAGGCTATAGTGAAGTCAAGGTCCAAGCAGGATTTTCTACATCTATGACACAGATTGCAATCCCTGCAAAGAAACCAAAATCTACCAACTGGTTTTAGCTCAGCTGAAGTCTATGAATGAGGATGTTTGCGACATGTATCAAGTTTACATAATATTTTACATTCATACAGACTGGCCTGAAACATTCGCAATTTACATAATTGATCTTGAACTTTCACGAGGTGCCATATCGAGCTACTGCTGGAATGAAATCAATCAAATGTGTAGGAATGGGGAACAAAAGATTCCAAAATCGTCTGCAGTTCAAAATGCAAATAAATAATTTTGAATAGAATAACGTTAAGTTAAACCTTTCATACGTACAATGTAAGAAGAAAAAATAATTTCGAAGAAAGGATGCATTTATTAGTTAAGTATGCATGTCCCTGTTTGTAAGCTAAGGGGAAGCCGACTGCACGGCTGCGGTGAGGAGAAAATTCATTTAGTTTAATTACGTCCTTTTAAATCTTTTGGAACAGAAATAACTCATTGAACTGCCCCCAAACTTCCTGTGGTGTGAGGATTCGTCAAAGAATACGCAAACATGAGAAGGAGGAAAAAAAAAAAAAAGAGTTTGAATCACAATGAGGTAAACTTTTAAAATGCGTTTGCGGTGCTGATTCTGCAGTCGGCTTCAAAGTCAATGCCCAACGGTTTCTCAAAAACACAGCTATACAGAAACTGGCGTTCTCTTTACAATATTAAACAAGTCATGGCACAACAGCAAATCAATAACAAAAAATAAAGGGCTCTGGATTCTAAAATCAATGATATATTGAGATTTTAAAAAAGAAAAGAGGTATTCATGTTGATCAAACAAAAAAAAAAAAATAGGAGATTAAAGACTTCCCCATTACACCTACAACAGCTGGGAGGGTTAGGGTGAGTCCGTTTGCTTTGGAGAACTAGAAGCAGGCCAGTCAGTAGAGAGAGCTTATTTTCAATAAGCCTGCTCATTTAAACTGGACCCATAGTCCTTTACACAAAGCCTTCGGTTCCATTCACGTCCACTGCCGGATCTCCTTTTCAGGCCCGGAAAACCTAGAACGTTTGAGTGCCATCATAGTCTAGTCCAGAGTAGCACCCTCTGTACTTTCACTGACCCCAGAACAGCTGCACCACGGGAGAACCCAGAAGAGGTGGGAATTGGGAAGCAGGGGTTACGAAAGCCACGCCCACTACTGTCACATGTGCCTGGCATTCTCCAACGCCCTACCCCCCTTCCCCAGGGGCCAGGACACTGACCAAACCTCCCCCTACACCCAGGGTGATTCCTGTTGGACCTGATCTTGAGACTCCAGGCTTCATAACAGCTCTGTGAACGGACAAAAAAAAAAAAACGACAGGGACATTGCGGAGTGTGGTCGAGATGGCCTTCACAGAGACGGTGCCCCCTTTCAGGGCCATGCCAAGCCCCCAGGGACACATGATAAGCGAGTGCAGGCTTTTAAAAAAAGCACAGGGAGGAACGCTTATAGCCAGATGTCCTTCATCCGCATTTGGCTCGTTAATTTGTTATTTCTAGGTGCCCAGCAAACTCCCCCCCCCCCCCCCCCC
>JAODJW010000045.1:12046291-12074022 GCA_026777045.1 Hyperopisus bebe
CCCAATCCACACCCGTGCTCCAGTCGGATTCGATCTCTCTCTGGTGCCAGACGGCAAAGAGACACAGTCAGTCAGCCTGGCAGGCAGACTTTCCCAGCGAAGAGCAGTCCCACGATGGTGAAGAAGATGGAGAGCACGAAAAGGACGTACGAGGAGCCGACCACCGTGTTGTTCGGCAGCTTGTAGGGCTGCCCCCCCACCTCGCTGATGTAGAATCCGATGGGGAAGATCAGGGCCGCCATGCAGAAGAGCACCACTGTGGAAGTAGGGGAGATCGTGTTGGTCACATTTCGAGGAGGAACGCAATCAAGGCAGAGCCTATGAAATAGAGGATCTTGTTGCTAAGGCGACAATCTCACAAAAGACTAAAAGAATGGACAATTACTTGCACTGATGCAGACATACACAATGAGTCACAAAATTCGCCATCAAAATATCAAAGACCCATCTAACAAAACACTAGCGTTAAAGCGAATGTGTCTCCTTAGCTATCTAAATGGACTCACCAGTGTTGCAGAGCCATTGGCTGGGACTTGCTATCTGTGACACTGGATGCTCCACACATCGCTATATGCCATTACCTCAAAGCACTGTCATTAGTCCAAACCAAACTCAGGACTGGGAGACCGAGAGACACTCAGGGAGATAACCAGAGTGTAGAGAAGGTGGGTCCAGGCAACTAGAGGAGGCGGGACCGAGACATCTGATTGGTTAGTCCTGCCTCCTCTAGTTGTTCAGTCACACCTTCTCTATAATCTGATTGGTTCTCTCTCTGAACCAATCATTTTTTCATTCTGCCCTCAGACTCCCACAAGCCCCAGAGACACACCCATGCAGGCTACACACAGGCCCAGGTACGCAGGACACTTACTTCCCGTGAAAGCAATCCAGCGAGCGTACTTGGTGGCCTCCCGGTGCCAGTGCGACGCCACCAACAGGCCACAGGTAACAGTTAGCGAAACGATGCCCATGACGATGAAGAAGAGCGTGGTGACCCACTCAGGGGGCAGCCGCGGGGGGATACAGGTGCGGTCACGGCCATGGATGGTCTGGCACTGACGAACTAGCCCCACCGTCAGGGCACCTGGAGAGACACAGCCAATCCCGTCACATGCTGGGCCTCTGCCCCACCCCCTGCAACCCCACCAGTCGCTCAATGATTGGGCCGACTGACTCTGGTCAACCAATCGGGGCTCAGCGTTCAAACATCCAGTAGCATCACCCACCAGAGAACCAATCACAGATTGGCCCCTGGAACTAGAACACGCCTTTCTACCAAAAATGACAACTAGATAGCACAAGCGAAAAATGCTTTCATCTTGAGACTGGTCATTAGCAGATAAAATTCTTCAGATAGCCGTTTGCATTAAGAGCTGGAAAGATCTATACCAGACAATCACAGCCACAGAAGATTTAATTTCACTCCAACTCAATGTAATTATTGTACCATTTTCTAGTTACTTAATGTGATCTTTTGAGGGCTGTTACTTTCATTATTTGATGTATTTGAGATGACAGCAGGATGACATTAAGCAATGCGATCACCTGACTTTGGGACGTAATGCCAACAAGCATCACTTGGGGGACCCAAGATCCTGGGTCAGCACCACAACACAAAGGATTCACCTTTAATGCCCGGAGCTGCTGGTTTTCTGTTAACGTTTGTGACCGAGAAGCATTTAAGCACAGCAGCCTGTTTTGTAATAAGTAAACAAATTAGGCTAATAAGATTATACTAAGGAAATAGAGTGCCTATTTGATTCAGCCAAAGAGAGAGAGAGATACCAATGATTCAACCAATGACATGGCTGCACCACTGCCGACGAAATAATGAATGGTTATAACCACGCCGTCTCTGGGGGCACTGATCCAAGTGCTAGCTAAGAGTCTGCTGGTGTCCCGGCTGTCACACCCCCCCTTACTCAGGAAGAAAACATAATGCCAGAAAATCGCTTTGTCCCTCTTAAATTACAACTAAGAGGGGAAAAAAATCCCATTCAAATCCCAGCCTATCTGAAACCAGATCAAAACGATTACATTATTTATGCGACTGGACCAGTGTGATGTTATCTGTTCCCCCGAAGCCAAGCGACTTACAAACAGGCTGAGGAATACAAAAACCTAAGTAGGTGCACCTTATGCTGATTATTAAACTCTGTCCACGTGTCACAAATCCTACACTGGTGGCGAAATAAAACCATAGCCAGTACACCTGACACTATTTCCAAACAGGGCAAATATGGTCTATTAATAATCCTTTTTCTCCCTCTAAATAATGTGATGTTTTACTGACAATGCAGAATTTTATTTTAATCACTAACTATGCACATCTATGACAACATGCCTGTTAAACACACATGCAAGTGTCATTGTATTGGAATCACGTTGAATTCGGTGTCTTTGATTAGCGAATTTTATTTTCTTTCGGTTGGGAGAAAGATTAGGCATTATGCCTTAATGTAATGCACATTCAAACAAAATGCAAGCCTTCTGTATAACCCTGCAGTGACATAAATGTTTCAATCTGGCATCGTGTGTCTATATAAACAAAATATTTGCTGGACATTTTAACTTTCCTGCGACAACCACATCAAGTTCCACCATAATCCCTTTCAAATCGCGTGCGTTCTCTCATGTGCGCGTGGCTGTCTTGGGTTTGCTTTCATCTCTGCAAAAGGCATTTAAGAAAGAAATGTGGGAAGAAAACTATGGTGGCTGCAAACAGTTCAGAGCAAAGTCTTTGGCAGGAAGTCTTCCAGCTATTGTTACCAAGTGCCCCAAACTAAGGTGCTAATGGCAGCACCGAGTCTAAAAATCCACAGCTGTCTTTCATTGTTTTGCTTACTGAGAGGAAGTATGCTCGTTAATAGTTTTCAGCACCCTCCGAGTGTGAAATTCTTTACCCGCAGGAAATTTCACTGAAACGAATGCGCCTTAGTCACTAATGAATTTTGTTTTGCAAACTGCGAGTCCTTCGATAGCACTGTGTTAGGAATTGAAACCCATAAGGGAGGAAAAAAACGGCAAAGACTCGTCAGAAAACTGTGAAAGATCATGCCATCTTTCGCAGAGCGTCCATTCTGTTAAAACACGTGCGGCTTTTCATGGTGGCTATTGTAAATAATCAGACAGGAAGAACTATATGTTGCTCCAGTGGCATTTTTAATCAGTGAAAAGCACACGTTTCGGATAAATCGATTTCCTAAGCATGCATTGAACAAATCTACCTGAGCAGATGGACATCAAGGCCACGAAAAGCTCCTGTTACCGGTGTTATGATTGCATGGTGAAAGATGGAGAGGATAACTAAGATCTATGAGAAAAGGCGAACAGACCACGAATTATGGAAAAAGAAAAAAACATAGCCTATTTGTAATAACACCATACCAAGCATCACATTAAACACATCAGGCATAATTTCAGATTCCCAAACTGCTAGATAACAGTATATTCTACAGACAAGTTACGTTTATGTTATTGTAAAATACACATACGTTTGTATTGATAGTGTAAAGCGAATAGCACCATTACATACATTAAAATGGATTTACACAGGACTTCATGAAACCCCAAGATGCTAGAGTCATGAGTAAAACCAATAAAACCAATTAGAAACACACACAACATGCTAATGTTTACATTGGTAAAAATGGAGCAGCCCATAAAATGCAATGTGTTAGGAGTCGCGCAACTAGCACTTTTAGTGCACTTTTATGCGAAACGTTTTTTGTTTACAAAATATCCAAGTACTAGATTACAACAACCTCTTTTTCGTTTTGTCTCCCGTTAATGGTCAGGAATGCGTTTGTCTTTGCAGTTCTCTTAACAATCTATTTGTCTAGTTTTACGCCGATACAACCAAGCTGAACTATGTTTTTTGCCAAGCTGTACAAACGTCAGACGGAACACAAGGCAGACAAAAGACCGCGATGATGGTGAGAACACAACTGCACAGTCACCGCTTGGGATAATATCTTTGTTCTGGGCACAGCCAAGTGAAGGACACATCTGAGCCATCGATGCCGGGACATAATAGCTCTAAGGGAGACGTTATAAGACCAAACAGCCTAGTCTGCCCGATTCAATGCTAGCGGCTCGCCATCTGTACTAATAAGACCCCACGGTCAAAATCAGAGCTTGGAAATCGCGTCGACTTACCCGCCGACTCCCCCGTGTTGATCCAATCTGGGTTCGCAATACTAGCAATCGCAAAAATATCAGCCGCCAGAAAGAGGCATCCTGAAATAATGGTCAGTTTATCCATCCCAAAGCGCCGGCGGGAGCCTCCGAGCCGCAAGTATATCCGCCGTTCGCGAGCGGGTCTGCGGGTCGGGTACCTTTACCCGCCGGCTTCAGTAAGCGGGTAGCAGATGGGTATCTGGGTGAATGTACTGTTTATGTTTATCAGTCCATCAGTGTCGCCCCCTCCACTGGGAGACCTTGCTTGGGAAGGGGGGTCACCCTTCCATTTTATCGCTACACATAGTTGCGTCTTTCGGTGTGACTACACAATTCCCAGCTCCATTTACATGCAGAAAAGGTAAAAAAAGAGTCACGGTTCTCTCCGGAAATCACATCCCTGGCTTGTAACTCCGTCGCCCCATGTTTCCGTTTCGGGGGCCAAGAGCAGCAGCCGCTGCGCCCGAAATCGGAGTTACCAAGCGGATGGCCCAGTGAAGTCCGGCCCGCTGTGCTTCCATAGGGTTCTGCTCGGCGCTGGGAAGAGCGGCATTTATCCGGGATTAAACGTGCCGGACGGCGGCCTGGTATCAGCGTCCAGCACCTATTCGCATGCACACTCTTCACCTGGTTAAATGGGCAAAAACGGGATCACATGCACGACGTGGTGTCTCCATGAAATGCATCAACGCGAAATCATCCTTCCTGCTTATTCACGCTCCTTTTTTATCCCCTGGAATCACATCTGGAGTCATTCACAAAGCTACGCGCACATTAATTCAGCAGGGGATCGTGTTCAGTCTACCTGCAGAAAATACCGCACACAACGCCGTCTTAGCTAAAGGGCGAATTGTATCCTTGCCGTCTCCAAAAAACGCCAAACTATTTGGTCTGTCTGCTGCTCCCCTTTGCAAAAGCCCAATACAAATGAATGACACCAGAAACGCAGCCGTCTGCGCAGGAATTGAAGGGGGGGGGGTGCGCGTGTCGGGTCTCGCGAGAATTTCGGGATCGCAACGCTCGAGCAGATGTCGTGGGAAGGGCAGGATGCGACCGGGGGGCGAGGGGTCCCCCCCTCGGTAAAATTTGTCGACGCGGGGAGGGGAGAGTTATCTTTAAATTGTTGCGAATATTTTGCGAGTTAGTCTGTTATTCTAAGTTGTTTTTTCCTGGGGCGGGGGCGCTGTGATGCCCCTGCACCCTTCGGCCTCCCACTATGAGTAAAATGATACAATGATATAAGCCTAGCGACGCAAATTGCTTAACGGTAATTGTCTTCATCTGTCATGCACAAACGCACGTTTCCATGGTGTCCGTAACTCTCATCATTATCGAAAACTAAAATAAAAAACAGTACAGAATAACATTTTTTTAGATTAACATAAAATAGATTTTCCTTAAAAGCTAAAATTAAGCATTACAATTCTTGTAAGACGAAATTATATTTTCCTCTCCATTTGGAGTCGTAAAAATTGAGTAACGTTCCGAAACATTTCGAATATAACTTATGTAGTTCCAGACGGGAGCAGGGATGATAGTGCAGTGCTTTCAAGAAAGAATCCGGCATATTTAAAAACGTGGTTAGGGGAGTACTCCTTATTTCCATCCATCTTCGAAATGCTTATCCCGGGGGTTTGGAGTCGACCACAGCCAGCAGGACACATCCTCCATGAGCTGCCAGTCTGTGTTGTTGCATACACTACGGGTCATTTAGCGACGCCGGTTAGCCTAATGTCTTTTGGAGTGTGACGCAGGGAGGACATGCAAACAGCCCGTAGGGTGGAAGTGGGTCTCTCTTAAAGCACAGGAAATATTAGCTGATAAACACATTTAACAGTAAGACAAAGCGAACTGACACGAGTATAATTCTAGACAGCAATATCAATTAAACGTAAACTGAGACAAAAACAAATTATAAAATTAGTAGCGAGTTTAATTAGGTAATCACTATGTCTATCACAGGTAGTACACAGAATTTAACAGTAATTGTAGTAGATAACTAAGTATTAATTTAGAATTTCCATTATTTTACTAGGTATCACCTTTGACACCATTTTAAATAATTTTTTTGTCTTAAAATGTCTAAACAAAACTAAACGGATTTCCAAAATGACAGAACGCTTTATTGAAGTACGTGTTCAGGCTGTCTGGCTCTTTGGCTGTTTCATTGTCAACATCCTTTTGCTGATGATGGGGCAAGATGATGCGTCACATTACACTGGCGACTCCAGCAGAAGCGCCGCGCGTTCGCCGCTTTTTCACTTACAGGGTCCTAAAAAAAGCGGACAGTGCTGATAATCGGCAGGCAGTTTCTCGGGCTACCGCAGTGACATATAATGCCGATTTACATCACAGACTTTACACACAGCTTATTCTCTTTCACAATGCTTTAAGATCACAACCTGGTCAATTACTTTCAACTACTTAGATGCACAGCAACAGAACCCAGAATCACTTAGGAAAATGGAAACACCCTTGAAGGACACCAAGCTATTTCCTCACACTTATAAACAGATTTACTACGGGCGTCCGTGGGTAGCCAACTTGACTGATGCCACAAATAAAGGAAGGTTGATGACAAAATATAGTCGCGGTATTTTAATGAATATACATCAGATATACAGTGCTCTGACACGTTACAGAACAAAAACTCTGGACTGAGGATGAAAACATTAATTTCTGTGGAGTCGGGTTACTTTGGGAGGCCACCCAAGCTCTTCTTTCATCAGAATAACAGTAAAGACACCCAGGCTGCCTCTAAAGCAGGCTGCCTCTAAAGCAGGCTGCCTCTAAAGCAGGCGTCTATCGTCACAGCTCGTCCAAAAACGGCGTGTTCACCAAGTGTCCACTGCAGGCCATCGATTTCTTGCCGGTCACAAACTTCTTTGCAGCCTGGAAAAAGAAAATTTGCTGCTTAAATACATTCAGGCTAAAATTCACTGCACTCATGCCAATGTTCTCAATTTCAAATGCCTAATTGTTATGCGTGACAAGGGCACAAATTAGCACGTCTCCACCAATGGGATTTGAGTAATGAGCGCCCCTGAGGACAACACTGTTCATGCAGCATAAGTCACAGCCCAAGAAGCACCCAGCTGACAGCTAAATGATGAGTGGAAAGGATCCAGGCAAACACACCCAACAGAGTGCAAAGCCAGGCTGCCACTAGAGGGCGCCTGTCATACAAACTATGAACTTAAGTCCTACCAAATACGTTCTCTCAGGTTAAGAATTCCAATAAATGCATTTTAGGAGGTTTCCATGGTTAAACATGCTTAAAAACGACAGATTCAGGAATAAGTCGAGATCACTGGAATTCGGGCTGGAGGTGAAGAGGGAGAACTCACGTTGACCACTGCATCCGACGTGATGGAGTCGATCTTCTGCAGCACCGCCTCAGGGGGGCTGTAGGCTCCACCCACCAGGCCCTGCAGCCCCATCTCCTCCAGGAGGCCGTCTGAGGATTCCAGAGACATCAGGTAGTCCGCCTTTACCTGGTTCCTGTACATCGCGCAACAAAAACAAATATTTTGAATCACCACCCACCCCACAGCCAATCAGGCCTAACCATCACCACTATTGTCCAACTCCATAAGTGTTTACATTTGGCGTGACTTTGGGGAAGGCCGTCATGTGACAGATCATGTGACTTACTTAGCCCTGGTGAGGTCAGCGGCAGTCAGCCCGCCCTGGGCCACGGCCTTAACCTGGGCGAGGGCGGCCTTGATCACCTGTGAGGAACATGGCCGTAAGTACGAGCCCTTCTGGGGGAGTAGGGTTACAGCTGGCTTGCATTTTAACTGGTGCCCATACTCACGTCGCCAGCTGCGCCATACTGGGAGATGGTGTAAATCCCGAACAGCCCAGAGTCCGAGTAGCTGGCATTGAAGGCAGAAGCCTGCAATGAAATAAGATGTAAAGGAGTCACAATCACCTAATGAAGCTCTATACTGTCCACATTTCAAACAGTACTGTGGAAACAGCGCCCCCCTGTGGTTTGCTACAAAGGATAGGAGGCTCTCACACACATTAAATGCAATGTACTGGGTCAGTGCCCACGCCACTCACGTCGAAGGGCTGTGTGGTTGCCTTGGAGATGCCCTGGCTGAGCTTGCTGGTGGCATCGGAGCCCCTTTTGACGTGAGGCCCCACCCCTAGCACCCGCTGTAGCACGCTGAAGGCGTCGGCCTCCGCCGTGCCCATGACGGCCCCCTCGCTCACCACGGCGGCATGGACCAGACCATCGCCGTTCTGCTCCCGGTGTTCACCTGCACACGTGTGGTGGTGGGGGGGGGAGGGGGGAGTCACCAGCCAGAAATACACTCTGCAGTAGGGATCGGACACAGGGTACCCCCCACCCTACCCAAATACCAGGCCTCACCTCCCTTGTATTGGGCCTTGGCGCTCGAAGTCCCAGTTCCACTTCGCACGTTCAGGAACTGCTCCCCCACCTGCTTGAGCATGGTGTGTTCCACCCCTGAGTGAGAGAGGACCGTGAGGACATGAGGCGTAAACCCCCCAATATTTGCTTGCTTCTGACCAGGCACAGAGCCCGGTACCAGACTAATGAGTCTGAACCTCCCTCAAAATTTGCCTGCCCCTAACCACCCCACCGAAGTTCATTTCTGGATACAGGCCTGCAAGATGCACAGGGATAATGCACACACAGGCAGACACTTACCTAAGCCGACCAGAGCCATTCTGGCGCTGGTGAAATTGCTCTGGATGAAGGAGTGCAGCTGGGGAGAGGAAACACAGGGGCCATTTACCTCCCTGCCGTGGGCCCTAGAGCTGGCAAGACTGATGCAGACTCGGGACGTACCTGGTCAGAGCTGATGCGGCCCAACTGGTAGTCGGGGCAGTACAGGGAATTGGAGAGAGCGTTCTTGTAGGCTGCCGCGTGAAGCTTCTCGACGACGCCTCCAACACAGAAAACAGAAGTGAGAAGTCGATAACCAGCCCACCGCGCGAAACAAAACCAAAACAAACCAAACAAAGGCTGAGCTCACCGATCTGGGGGCTCTGGCCGGCCAAGGCCTTGTCAAATTTCACCCGCTCCGTGAGTTCGGACACCTCCCAGGGACGGAATTCCGGGGCCGTGGTCACATTGATCAGGTACTCCATGACGGTGTCGCTGAAACGCAGACGACCGCAATGACACGTCACGGCAGAGTGCTGATGGGAAAACCGCCACTCGACAGTGTGTCTGGCTCGCTACAATTCAAGAAGGCCGGCACAGTCCATCATTTCAGACATCTTAGATGTCAGAAACAAAATATCCCGTACAAAGTATCTGCATTAGGCGTTATGCTATATGAACATGAATAGTGAAATTGCCCATTTTTCACATCACTTACACAAGTATTTCCAGTTATGGAAAAATCTATTGTAACATAATCCAAACATCTTCTAAATGTTTAGGTGGGTCAAGGTCACGTGGTAATGCAATTCAAGCTGCCCAAATTATCTTTACTGATTAGCTAGTCCAGAAAAATACAAATAGCAAATATGTCAAGATGGAAAAAGTTAATTGGAAGTGCTGGGATATAAGAAAAGTGGCATCTGAATGTCACCCTTTGCACCTATGACATCTTACTGCCACTGACAGATCGATGCTGATGCTGTGAAGCTAGTAAGGGGGCCAAGACAAACTTGGTAAAAAGTCGCTCAAACCCCTAACCAGAGGTGGACATTTCAGGTCCAGAAAGTAAAAATCCAAACCAGGATTTTGTTTCAACCAACCAGTTGAGTATAAAGAATCACAATCACAGAGTACTCAACTGGTTGGCTGAAACAAAATCTTGGTCTGGACTTTTACTTTCTGGATCAGAAAAGTCCGCCTCTGCCCCTAACCGAAGGTATAAACGCTGCTGGCGATGAAGGCAGCACTCACACGTGATCTCGCAGGCACTCCACAGTGTAGACCATGTTCTCCCGGGATGATGTGACGCTGCGGTGAAGACCAAGTACACAGAACCGTTAGGAAGCCCAGACAGATGGCAATAGTGACACAGGGAAGCTTTCGGCCCGAGCTCTTCAAATCCGGACTTCGATTCCGAACCCAGGCCGTGTTTTCACTTCTCCCAGGGAGTTACTTTAATAGTTACTGATTCTGATTGGCCACAGAGGCTTCACACCTGGATCACAGGTAAAGGAAGGCTGGAAAATCAGGAGCGCTCAGCCCTTGAGAACCGTGATTTGAGTAGCCCTACTTTAGGGGAACGTTTGCTCACCTCAAGCTGCCCCCGACAGCCTCAATGCCCCGGCAGATACGGAATGCCGACGCCCCCTTGGTGGTCTGGAAGAGATCAGTAGGAGTCAAACCCATCGTTACGTCGTGGAATGACAAAGGAGCAGATTGTGCTGACATATCATACATCCATGCAGCTGCTGCCCAGCTTTTTATGGCACTAGGCATTTAGAAGGTGTTCGACATGCACAAGTTACATCCATAAGCCAAAAAACCATGACACCAATCAGGGCAACCTGCTCAATTCCTTACAATGGTAAACTGGAAGACTTGTGTACAGCGGAAGTAAACACTGCTTCACTAAAACAGTTATGGCACACAAACAGTATGGACAAGGTAAACCGTGTCTGGCCCTTTCTTCAACACACAGCAGAGAACAGAAGAGCTTCACCAGAACATTCCACGGGCCGGCGCCCTACTCTTACCAGACTGGCGGCCAGGCGGAGCAGGTGGGTGACACCCAGGTGACTATCACCCTCGTAGCGGCTGCCCGCCTTCACAAACACGCCGATCTTGGAGGCAGGAGAGTAATTCTCTAGGGAGGCGATCACAAGGCCATTGGGCAGCTTGGACACCTACAGGCCAGCAGACACGTTGTGTCATGTTCACAAGGGTCTCCATTTCAAAATAAAAGTCACACTGTATTGACTGCCTTGACTAACCATTGCTAAAATTTCTGCAAAACCATAAAATGTTAGTAAAATACCGAATGAGTCTCGATTAACTGTATACAACACATCAATAATGTGTAGAAAGTAAAACAGGCAACTATGGTGAATGGTCTACAACACTATAAATTAGAACCGCAGATGCTTGTGCAATATGTAAACGTAGTCAATTAGTAGTAGATGTACTACATCGTGAATTATGAGCACTGGGACAGACATACAGATGTGTGCAGCGTGTCCACGCGCTTTTAGAGTAAAACAGGAATGAAACACTGACCTGGACCTCTTGGGGATGTAGGGTTAGTCGCTCGGAGGCGTCACGTTTAGCAGAAGCCTGGGCTGCAAACAGCCGTTTCTGGGAATCACAGCACGGACACAAGGCGTTAACGCTCAGGGAAGCTCCCAAAAGCCATATACCCGATTTCCTCCCTCATAGTCACTACAAAACCAGAGCATTACGTATGGGCTGCTGACAAAAACATTCACGATTCTGTTTAGCGCCACGGCTGGAAACACATCGACAACAAAATACCTATCAAAGCTAATAGCAGTTATGCTGCTATCAAGGGATAATCTTTTGTTACACGGAATTGACAGCTTGCTAATTAAATAGAGTGTTTTGTATCCACTCATTACGCCAGATGAACCTCGGTAATCCAGGCATAGATTGTGGTGAAATGTAATTATTTTATCCGACTTATAAAGCATATAAAAAAGATTTGTATGAAATGTATGCAATTCCACAATGACCTTCAACGTTCTCGGACCCTCCGAAACCTGTATTAAACCATTTAGAAATGCTCTATACATCTATTAGAGGATGCACTCCGCAACCACCAAAAATATTCTTTAACATGGACCCATTTTACACCTGCACTAACAGCATTCTGCAGTCCGCAGCCGGTAGGACGTTTTAAGACGGCTTTAGGAAGGCCCGAAATGCTGCAAAAAGCTCCGGTATTAAAGACAAACCACTTCACTAATAGAAAGATACTGTAAGTAATAGCTCTAAAAATACGAAAACATCCTTAAAGAAGGTGAACACTTACAGAGAAATGGCTGAGACCCCGAACCCCCTTCATGACTTATATCTCCTTCAGCAGCAAGGTAAGCTAATAATGGCCGACCTGCCCTCCGCCCCAGCATGCACTGCGCCCCTTAACCGAGAGGACATCCGGTTACGTCACGGGCGGACTGGTCTCTCCACGTCTACGATGGGAATTATAAGTCAAAGAAATACAGTTTAAATGTTTACGCTCAATTCATCCTACAAACAAATAACTAAGAATATATAAACATGAAAAATATGAAACTTGTGCTTTTTGTAGTATTTGTAATAAAACAATTTTGCATTTATTTTATTACTATTTTCTTATCATAATAATGGATACTTTATTGATCCCTGTGGGGAGATTCTCTTTTTTTACCCCTCCTCTAACCCCTTGTTAAATGCTTTTGGATTGATGTAGAATACCAAGTGTTGTCTGGATGTAAAATTCTTCTACAAAATTTCATTATGAAAAAAAGACAGAAGACATCTGATTCCTGTTTGTAATTGCAATTCATTGTTTGTGACTCGCTATTATTATTATTTTTTAAAATCTACGATGGATATAACATTTGAGACGTGGCTCTTATTTAAATATATAAAGTATATTGAGTCAAATACATTAAAATTACCAAACGACTATAATCTGCCATATACCTGCATATTAATGTTATTTTTATATATCTTTCGTCACTAATCGTATTAAAGCTTTGCTCAAAATAATTAAGCATTACCTTGTAAACGCGGCAAATTAAGGTTTTTCATCTAAACAATCCAGTCTGAAATATATTATGGAAGTTCATATTCATGATTAACATATTTAAATACTAGACTTAAAAAGATATTCGATATTTTTCAGATAGGAAAACTGCTCAAGTAAGTTTAATTTCACACACAAATCAAAACCCCTTGCTTTTAAGCCAGTAGTGTTTTTAAAACCGGGGGAAAGTTTGCGTAAACTTCTGGTAAACTTTTGCTACCTGGCGGATGTAAATGAATACTGCAATTATCGTGAGAAATGGCTGCTATTTATTTTTGGCCACTAGATGTCAGCATGCATAGAGAGAGAAACACCGGTTTAATATCAGTAAAATAAACATTGTTGCACATAACGGCAGTCAACACACAATTTTAAGGTAAATACACTATTCAGCTGCATAGAGTAAGTAAACAAGGTCCTGTAAGACATGTAAGTACTGTAATTTGAAATAAATCCAACCAATCACATTCCTCCTATCGGGCGCCCAAAGATGACGTATGGTCGCGGTTACATTCCACTGGCATGCCGGGCGCGTTGTAGTTAGGGTCAGTGAAAGTGCGTTGTTCTAGGTATCAGCGATCTAAATCTGAGTCCTCCGTGAAGCACAAGCCGAGGGGACGTCGTTAATACGCCGCAGATATGGTAAGTAATTGATTGTGGCGCACACGTTTCATTTAGCTTCTTGGTATGTATACCCGACAGATTACACGCTGTTTCATTCAAATGGAGGTTTGCTAAAATGTGATATATGCTGTTAGATTAAAAATGATTATTTGTATTAAAGAAAATCCAGATTTTGCCTTGCACGCGGTTGAATTTAAACACTCAGCGGTTCATAATTCTGTCTGTCTGTAGTATGGCCATAAGGTATGGAGAATAAACTAAGGTGCATCTAGGGTATCACTTAACGGTGCCCTACGACATTTTGACATAAATGTTGGAAAATTAGCCTGTCTTCAATGAGCTGGAGACATGGGCAGTAGTTTGACAAACATATTTAGAGAAATACTAATAGGAAAACATCAAAACGAGCGCATGGTTACGTCATTTTGACTTTCCCCAGACGGATCCGGAGGTGAACCCAAAGGCCTACCCCCTTGCCGATGCTACCTTGACAAAAACAATTCTGGATCTTGTACAGCAAGCGTCCAACTATAAACAGCTCAGGAAGGGGGCAAATGAGGGTAAGAAACTTGCGCTTTTTCTGCCTTTATTGTCCCGGAATTCACAGTATGCTTGTTGTACCTATTTGGAAAGTGAAAAGGAAAATCCGTCCTTTAACAAGGAATACAGCTGTTTGGTATAGGAGGAGCTCTTTTTTAACAGTTGCTTCTCGTTAATGGTGTATTTAGAGTTTTACACTTTTCCCTCCCCTTTTATGCTATTAATTACTTACTTCTGCAGATATAGCTTTGTGGAAGAGCTTGTCGATAATATACTTGGTATATCTCAGCTGGTTCTGCGTAAATGTACCGCAGTCTTTCCCTGTCACAGCCACTAAAACCCTGAACCGTGGCATCGCGGAGTTCATCGTGATGGCCGCGGACGCCGAGCCTCTGGAGATCATACTCCACCTCCCATTACTGTGCGAGGATAAGAATGTGCCGTACGTGTTCGTCCGATCCAAGCAAGCCCTGGGTCGCGCGTGTGGGGTCTCCAGGCCCGTCATCGCCACCTCGGTCACGGTCAAGGAGGGATCCCAGCTCAAACCACAGATCCAGTCCGTGCAGATGGCAATCGAGAGGCTGCTTGTCTGATGGCTCTGGTGGCTTGACACCTTATTGGAACTGGCGTAGTTGATACTGTGCTGCAGCTTCATTTGAAGGGATTTTGGATTAGGGGTCATACCTTAAATAGTGGTATGATAAAATAGTCATTAATGGTAGACTTTTTTTTTTTACTTGGTAAGGGTCATTCTTGTTTTGGTGAGTTTTTCTAAGGCTCAAAACTTGGTTCTGTCCTTTATTTACTCTGTACAATTATGCATATATGGCAGAAACAGTATCGATTTGGCCTGTGCAAAAACCTGTGTCTTTTGTAATAAACTGAACCTCTGCAGAATTTGATCAGACTGAAATGAATAAAACAATAGGTTAAGAGGGCTATTTACAGTAGGCTGAAAACTGTACAAACAGAAGAGGGACACTTGCAGAAGGAAATCTATTTTTACTAATCTACAGTAACAAAAACACAAGTTCCCGGGTATAAGGAGAAAGCACCTTTATTCCTTCAATATACATTTCAACATGTAAAAACAGGCTAACCACCAACTCCTTGTACCTAATACAGACTCAGTAAAACTTTATTGTAAAGCACTTAAAGAAGATTGTCACCGTTAATACCGCACAAACAATACCAAGGAATCCTCTTGGGAAAAATGTATAAACATTCAAAGCTTAAATACAGAGGCTCCACACTGCTTGGGTCTCAATGTGCCAGCGTGTTAAAAGAAGAAAACGACTTCGGCGTTCACATCAGATGCCACTGTGTGAGCTAAGGGTACGGTAATGTGGAGAGAAATGTTTACCTGGATGTGTGTTGACATCTAGCAAATCAAACTAATTTAAAGCTACAGTTCTTCCTGTTTTACTGCCCCCCCCATCTATGAGCTGCACTTAATGACAATCATTAAAAATAAATTATTTGCACTACAACAAAAGGTTCCTCAGACTGAGGTCCTCCCCTCAGAGTCCATGGTAGACAGAACATTTGTGCAAGACTGAGTTCCACACAGAAGCTCCGCCTGGGTTCAGGATATCACTCTTGGGCAGCATTTCCCAACCCAGTCCTTGGGGACCCCCAGATAGTCCACATTTTTGATCCCTCCCAGCCGCTAGCCAATCAGAAACACCAAATGCCTGATACGGGCATGCTGGGAGAGAAACAAAAAGGTGGACTGTCTGGGGGTGTTGGACGACCAAGCTGGGAGACTGACCAAGGAAGTACTCGTGTGTCCCTCTGTCCACGTGGGCAGGACCCACGGAAAGGACTGGTGATGTGAGGTCAGCTGCGGCTGCAGGCCGAGCGCCGCTTATTCCAAACAGAAGGTGGCGTTGGGGGTCGTGTCTGGACGGACAGCGCCCACGTCCTTCCTTAGAGGCAGTGAGGCACAGCTGAGCCAGCTGCGGCTGGTTGGCATCTCGCCCACGATCTCCCAGGTGTCCGTCTCCTCGCAGTATCGCTCGATGGTGTCGTGGTACCTGAGTGGAGATGGGGGGGGCTGTTACCCATCATGCACCATTTCACAACGCCAACCTCAATTCAAGATAGCTATGCCCTTTATCAACAGAAGTAAAAAAAAAAAAAATTAAAACTACAGGTTTATTAGCACGTCTGTTGTGGCCATGCGTGACTGATCCACGTCCTATACTTACTTATTTAGTTTTTGGCAACCTAGGATTCCTTGCTTAGCCGGATAACTTGTCGGATTTAAGGTAGTCTGGGTTAAATGTAAGTGATCGAAGATAAAGGCCTTGTAAACTGGAGTACCTTAAATCTAACAAGTTATCCGGCTAAGCAAGAAATCTTGCTTTTTGAAACCCGGTAATGCTAAATGGCTTTACAACTTGCTGTACCGGAACGCGTTTAACTAGCGTGTGACGTCATCCTTAGTTCCGACTTCCAACATCCGAGGTAGATGGAATACATCATTCGTCCTGCTCATCCCTCACCTGTCCCAACCCTCTTCGCCACCAAGCACGTAGATCTTGCCATCCACCACTGCCACGCCTGGACGGTAGCGCCTCTCCTTCATCGGGGCACACATGGTCCACTGGTTACTCTGAGGATCATAGTACTCTACCTTGTCTGTGTTTTCGGTGGACGCATGCCACCCCCCTGCCGGCGAGACCAAAGACGAGACTGTAGACTTCGCCAAATGGTGTCATCACGCTTAGCATGCAGCGCTAACGTTTTTGCCAGCCTGGCTGGCGCAGAGTGCTAATGCTCCATTATCACATCCAGCAGAGTGCTAACATTGCAGCTATCACAATTAACACATCCTGCTATTGTTCCCACAATACTAAACAAACTGAATGCTGCTATCGCGATTAGCACATTTGCATGCAAATGCTCAAATCCGTCCTACCTTTTGACACTAATGCTCTACCTCGTACTTTTTCCATAAGGCCTTTCATATCTCTAACATTTGCATTGTGCATAACACTCCCTGAGCATATCAGAAACAGATGAATGCTCCGTGGATCCTGCCGACTTTACCGATGACGTAGATCTTGCCCTTCAGCGTGCAGGCGGCCGAACCAGAGCGGGCGATCTGCATAGGTGCCACCTCGGTCCAGAGGCACGTTTTAGGGTTGTACACCTGCGTCAGGTCCGTGCCATCACCATCCTCCAGGATGGCACCCCCTGTTAATCCATTAAAATTAGTGTGACTGAACAAGTAAATGGCATTGTACTATTGCCGTCAAGTTGCTGTTGAGCAGTCGAGATGTTGTGTCAAAAAGGCAATGGCCGACCTGTGACATAGAGCAGCCCGTCGAGGGCCACCACAGCCGGGCTGGTGACGGCCATCTTGACAGATTCCATGAACTGCCAGCTATTAGTCTGCGGGTCATAACATTCCACCGAATCGAGCCTTGACTGGCCCTCCCAGCCGCCAATGGCAAACACAAAGCCGTCCAGCATGACCAGGCCTGTGGATGAGAGGGATGGGGGGAGTGTCACCATGGAGACCATGCTGCCTGGAGTCACGAGTACCTACACAGAAAGAAAAGTCTGAATCCTGCCAGGGCCAAACGAGAGATGAGTGCTGAGCTCAGGTGACTGAGGCGACACACCAGTCCGCTCCCTGGCTAGCAGGAGCTGAAGCTGCAGCCTTCTCACCCAGCTCGGAGCGCGCCACGTTCATGGGGGCCATTTCCAGCCAGGAGTCAAAACACGGGTCGTAGCGCCACATCTCCCTGCTGGCCGAGCCGTCGGGGAACTCGCCCCCCGCCAGGTAGAGCGTGGAGCCTGGAGAGAGAGCGGGACGGTCAGCAGGGGGCGACGGTCTCGCCGGAGAGATGGCCGGCCCATGAGCGTTCTCACCTGAGGCCACCAGGCCGTGCTTGCTGACAGCGAAGGGGAGGCAAGCCAGACTCCTCCACAGGTTGGTGACGGGGTCGTAGCTTTCAACGCTGCGGAGGACCACCTTGTCGTCCTCGCCCCCGACAGTCACTATCGCCTCCGCCGTCCCTGTGGGCCGGCAGACGGGGTTATCCTTCGCGTGCGGCTCAGCAGACGGGCCGACGGTCAGCGTGTGCAGGAGACTAGTCGCCGAGCCAGGGGTGCGTACCCGTGGACCGACGAGGCCGCGCTCTCGTGCTGTAAAGTTCTCCGCGACGGTCCTGTAGCAGAAGGTAGTCTTTCGCCTCAGAGATTAGCCTCTGACACCGCAGGGACTCTCGGACCACTGGGAGCGACTCCACCGCATCATGGAGGTAGTAGGGGCTCATTAGGGGCAGCCGAATATGCTCCAGCACCTGTGTCAGGTGGTCGCAGGTCACATGATCAACATACAGAGTCACGTGATAAAGCCGGAGGCCGCGGCTGCTTGTCGGCCTCGGTTACCGCTCACGGCGCTCGGCGATGGCCGAGGGTCGGTTCTGCCGCTCACCTTTTCGAAACTCGTCCTGCGGGTGGTACACTTGTTCAGCCACAGCATGGTCGCCTCAAACACGGTCTCCTCCTTGGGCACATTCAAGTGGTCGCTTGAGATGATTTCCGTTAGCTTGTCTGCACAGAGGGACAGGAATTCCTCCTGGACACACATACACACACACACCCACAGACTGTGACATCGGGCATGACCCGCAGCTGCTGCTTATTCAGGGCCTGGACCAGAGCAGCTGCACTTACAAATGGCTCGGGCATCGCCGGCTCTCCTAGCGGTGCGCTAAGGAGCATTAGCCTGGGTTACCTGGCGACACACGGCGCTGAAGTGCTGCAGGATGTAGTCCATGCTGCACTTCTCCAGCCCGCTGCAGGAGTGCGCCTCGGCGAAGCAGTGGATCCCCACGCAGTTGCCCTCGTCCATCTGGCGCTCCATGAAGCCGCAGCAGGCCTCGCGCACCGCCTGCACGTCCAGCAGGTTGGCGGCCGCCAGCAGGGCCTGCACGTTGGCCCGGGAGATCACCACCTGGGCCGTGTAGGCGTAGTCCACCAGCATGCCAATCATCTGTGGCTCCACCCCATTGATGGCCACGCGATCCTGTCTCGACTCCATTAGGTCGGTGGAGAACATGGCCTGGGAAGGGAAACCATAATTTAACCCTATATTGCTGAACTGGGAGAATTGGGGAAGCATCCACACCTTAAGCCAGTATCACTGAAAAGGCGGAAATCCATCCCCCAACCTTTTCCAGCATCTTGTTCCCCGAAAAACAAAAGTTACGGTACTGCCAAACTATCTCCTGCGCGCACAACAACTCAGAGTAACGCCAGCTGCCTGGGCGAGTCTACCGCAGTCTACCTGAAAGTAGGAGCTGAAGGAAGCCAGAACGATGCGATGACAGGGGAACTCCTGACCTCCGCAGCACAGCGTGACATCACAGAAGGCCTTGTTGAGTCGCAGGCTGTTCAGCCCCTCCAGTACTTTACTGGAATGCTTGGCTTCCACAAACACATAGTCCTCACTGTCCGGCTCCCCAGGGCTCGAGGAAGAAGCCAAGACAGGGGCTGCAGGTGAGGTAACAGGCACGTTCGCAGCCACAGTATCCATCTTCAGTCTTCACAGACGACAGGGAGCAATCACCTGAAATGAAAACACACAATCAGTGACCCACACATTCTTACTGGCCGTGCACATTTTATAGTCATAAAATAACTTGACAAATAGCCACTGTACGCTATATCCTCCTGAGACCCCACCCATTCATTTATGTCCACTGTAGTGGACATTTTGTTTTTGATTCTCTCTTTTCACTGATGTAAGGACTACACTAAAGAGGACATGCTGTGTAATTAGAAATAAAAATAAATTTGAAAAAAATAAAAATTATAAGATGTCTTATTTCCTCCAAAGACAAAAAACATAAAATTGAAGGACACTTTTTTCCTTGGGTCTCAGGAGGATACAAGATCACACTCAAAGGACTTCCACATTTTTATAACAATTAAATGGAACTGATGATTAATAATAATGAATACTTTAACGAACATGGCAAAGATGTAAATAAAGGTCGACACATTTTTTGCAGAAGAGGCAAAATTCCCTTTTCTCCCCCATTGTCAATCAAATATTTATGAATA
This sequence comes from Hyperopisus bebe, assembly GCA_026777045.1. Taxonomy (NCBI): domain Eukaryota; kingdom Metazoa; phylum Chordata; class Actinopteri; order Osteoglossiformes; family Mormyridae; genus Hyperopisus; species Hyperopisus bebe. Next base: position 12,066,445 of record JAODJW010000045.1, read on the forward strand.
TATAACATCAGATCAGTAGAAGCCTAGGTAGCGCCATGCGCAGAATTTGGGAGGGAAGCAGTGCCCGCCCTAGCGGTAGGAGTCGAAATTGCAACAAAAACAATAACCGGAAAAAAAAAAATAGTTGAATTGATTTGAAGGAATTTTGTCCTGGAGTTGTTGCACTTTCGTGGTCTGCCGAGTAAATTGCGTATAATGACATCACCACTTATGGCCCTTAATGTAGTGCTAGCACGTTAAATATGGGTGGACAGCGGTTTCCTCTGTAAAGTGATAATTGTCTTTCCGCAATTTAGCGGCGTTAAAATTAACCAGCAAGTTTTACTGCGGTGCCTAATTTTTAATACCGTTATACTGTTCAGATATACTGCGGTTATGGTGTTTTGACGGTGTTTTAACAAGCAACTCTAATCTGACATTTCCCCAGCGGGGGGCCAAGCCCAGCAGCACCCACCCCCTCCCGGGTGTCCCTCATTGGCCTCCCTGAATCAATATGCCTAAGGTGGCATGTCTAATCGCCACAGGTGTAAGACCATACTCAGTAGTAAAGATTCGGGATTTTGTTCATCATGATTGTCACGTTTATTTTCGCCTATAAATGAGTGTCTCTGTTTTGAGACACAATGTCTCATGTTTGGTTTATAACGGTTCCTAATTTCAGTTTCCCTGCTGTACCCAAACCGAGTCGTGTCAGGAACTGTGGACTTAGTGTGCTATCACACTACAAGATGCGCTCCACTGTATAAAGTCTGTATTACAACTGTGTCTTAAAATACCTCTAGATGTTTTTTTTCTAAAGAAAGCATTTACACTTTTCATTATACCATGCGCTTTGGCCCAACTGATCTATTACTTGATCGTCTGAACATAATTAATCATTTATAATTAATCATCGGTTTTCTGCAGCCCTAATTATGTGTTGTACCGTAACATGCAACATAAAAAAACATACTGCCTTTGCGTCAGCTGTTTGCACAATACTGGCTAGTCCGAAGCCCCAGGCGTATCCACAATCCACGACATGCCCATGTCGCTACTTTTCCTGCATTTCCCAAGTGCCGAAACTGCAGCCGAACGCAAACACAAATAACCCAGGCTCTGCTCTCGTCGCCTTCCCCTTACCGCATTTCCCGATCAATCCGAAGAGTTACTTCGTACACCCAATGTCATGTTATTTATCGGTTACCGTTGTCAGCATTTCATCTTTCTTCTCCTCCACCCCCTACTCGGATTCTTCCAACGGTTACTACTACTTTTCCTCCACCTCTTCCTCTTCTTCGTTGATGTAGTCCTGTCGGATTTATATAGTCACAATGTTTGTGAACACTTTCGCCGCCTAGTGTCTTGGAGTGGTGAATGAGCTTGTATTAAAAAAATCCTCGCAAGGTTTACCATTAAAACCATTACAGATCCCGGTAAAAGTGTAGCCGATCCTAACATAACAATGACCTTCATGGGAAGTATGAAGTCTCTTCTATGATCATGTCTAAACACTGTGCTAAACTACTAAGCTGTGTACAAGAGCTGGAGCTTTTTAGATCGATGTGCTTATGAATATGATTTATGGACAGTGAACTGCTACCAAGCTCCTTAGCAAGGGAATGAATTTATGTTTTTTGGCTTGCAAAAAACATAAACACATATTTTTCCCATGTAAGGATGGATTGATATAAACGGAGATTGGCAAACAATATAAGCAAAACTCCCATAACCAGGAAATTGAAATTTAAAATTTGAATGCCAAGACCTTTCACAAAACAAGATGTGCTATAAATCTTATAGATACAATTCAAATCTAATTAATCACACAGTACATCCAAGTTAGTGCCCTGAAGTGGACTGACACCCTGTGTCCCCCCTGTCTTGTTTTGTATGCTGCTTGGGAGAGGCTCCAAGCCCCCCCCCGTGAGCCTGATCGCGGTAAACAGTCAGAAAAGAAATTAATGTAAATCACCGTGACCGATGTGTTCATTGCAGATACATTAATGTAAAATGTGTCAGTAAATCCATCTTAAAGCATGTGATGTATTAGAGTTTCTCTTTCAATTTCCAGACTTGAAAATTATTGCAGATCTGAGAACTTAATAATAGCTATAGTAATTCTAGAATAGTGTGAAGTTCAAAAGCAAAAATGATGACATTTAAAAGGTATGTTTGGAAATTATGATATGTGGCACAGGATATCTTACAAAATATTAGTTAACAGGGTGCATTAATTTTGCAAACTGTAATTATGCAATGAAATTTGCAGAAAGCTGTCATATGCTGAGTGATAATCTGTTCATTTATACATTCACTGGGGTGAAAATATGGCTACACATGGACACAGGTTTTTACATGGCGGAAGGTGACTGAGGTTTCTGCAATGTCCACTGTCTCAAAAGAACCAGCAGACCAGGATAATGGCTCAAAACTAGGTCCCAGTTTAATGATTTAGAAAAATGAGCCCTCACTGTCAAATCATCCGCCTCGCTGCAGTCATTCAATAAAGCAGCTCATTAGCAAACAGCCTGAAACAGACGATGTGCTTTTATCGACACTTACCAATTTACTTCCTTAATTTTTATTGTATTTTCACATCATTAACATCAAGTTGAATACACAGTAAAAGCACAGTGCAGATATAAGGTTGTTCTCATCAGAAAATGCACATAATACATCTTACACCATAATACACCTTAACTTACCGTCAATTTAATAAGCTAAAACAGCAAAAGCAAATAATTTATTATTATTTTTCTAAGGAATTATAAAACTAGTGAATATGTTCAGCCACAGGGAATTAATTGGGTACATTTACACAGTCACTCAAACATGAGTTTTTTTTTAATTTTGTTTTTATTTTTGGTTGCTTCAAAATCAAAAATTTGCAGAATAAGCAGGGAGTTATAATTCCATATAAGACCCCTAAAAACACTACTGAGAATTTTTTTGATTGCAAAGAAACACAAGATGAATAGGACAGTTTCCCAAGAGAAGCAGCAGGACAGTCCGCTGTGCAACTTCGTCATACAGTCACGTCGGCCCTTTCACCGCTCTACTCACAGCGGACTGTCCTTTATGATGCACGTTTTGTTCAGGACCTCCTTCCTGCGAGCCACAGCCTCCAGGATCTTCTTGCGAGGGCCCAGCTGGATGTGGATTCCCTTCAGATCATCGTCTGAGCACAGTGTGAGAGCCTGCAGGTCCAGCTGTTCTTGGGTAAACACCGGGGTGAAGTTCACCAAGTTGATGGAGGCCAAGAAGGCAGCCAATGGCGAGGTCTCCTCATCCTCCTCATCCAGGTTGATGTCATCCTCATTCCATGGTACAGTGCTGTCCATTTCCTCCTCAAAGGCTTCCTCCACTGTGGTCTGGAAGAGCTCCTCACGGATGCGGAAGCCTACTTCTTCTGAAGTCCCGCTAGAGAAGTCTTCTGGTTCCAGCCCCATCTCCATGGAAAAGTTCTTCCTGAAGACCATTTGCCCCAGGCCAGGTCTCCTGAATATGGACTCTTTAGTTTGTCCAGAATCATCTTCATCTTCTTCATCCTGAAATCCCTCTGTTCCACCATCTCCACCTTCTTCATCATTGATCTCATCCTGCTCGGCGAAAACGCCTAGAAAGTCAGGCGCCTCTGCCGTGCCGTTCTCCTGCTTGACGAAAATAACATTGCCATGACCTTGCTGTATTGTGCCAGATTTTTCCTTCTTATTGCCAAACTTGCGCTGAAGGGTCCCCTTAACACGAGCCGTCAGGGACCCTGAAGTGTCTGCGGCGATCAGCTTGGAGAACTGCTCGTTAGCCCTGCCGACAGTGCCAGTGCTGACGGAGGACCCGACACTCCCCTCCGACACCGAGCCTCGGTGCATCTTGTCCATCTTAGTCTGGTGCCTCTTCTTCACCTCCTCACACATCTTCACCCGCTTCTCTGCCTCCTTGGCGGCTTGCTTCTTCAGAGAGGCCACCTTCTTGGCGTTCTGGCTGGTCTGTCGCGAGGCGGCGTCATCCAGAAAGCGCACGCAGTCCATGTGGTCTCTCGATGCGGCCACATCCATGGCGGAGTGGAAGTCATTGTCCAGAGCGAAGAGGTTGGCGCCGAAGTTCACCAGGAAGCTGACGATGTGCAGGTGACCGTTTCTAGCAGCGTGATGCAAGGAGGTGTTTCCCCAGATGTCGCTCCTGTTAGGGTCTCCCCTAAAACAGTAGGAGCACAGACATCAAATATGGTTACTGTGAATAATGAAGACAGAATAAGGGAAATATTCCTACCAGTGACACCTCAGGATGTTTATATACTAACTACTTGCACATTCAGTCACATGGTTACAAAGTAGCAGGGATTGGGACTCATGGAGCTGCAAGGCTTGAGTCACAGAGATAAGCTTAACCTGCCGAGAGAGAGAGAGAGAGAGAGAGAGAGAGAGAGAGAGAGCAGTAAGTAGAACAGAAAGCTGAGCTACAGAAGCAAAATGTTTTCTAGCAGCAGTCAGTGTAGAAGTGAAGGGCTTGTCTCAGGACTAAAAGGCAGTGGGGCCACCCAGCTGTTACTATGATTAAGCAAAATAAGCATAACAGTGCATATATAATTAAATAAGCAATGTGCACAACAATACACTGTCAAAAACAGAGGTATAGCCCTGATATAGAATTTGTTCCCTAAGGTACAAACAACATTAATGTACACCAATGGTATAAACAACATTAATGTACCCCAATGGTACAAACAAGATTAATGTATACCAATGGTACAAACAAGATTAATGTACACCAATGGTACAAACAAGATTAATGTACCCCAACGGTACAAACAACATTAATGTACACCTATGGTACAAACAACAATAATGTACCCCAATGGTACAAAAACGTTCCTCAGAGTCCATTTCTGCACCTTAAATTAGACTAAAAGGTACACTTACCTACAGCTGAGGGTACAATTGGCAGACCCTTGAGGGCACAGCCCCATTAACAAGTAATTGTACCCTCAAAGGTAAAAATTGGTGCTTTTTCTCACAGTGTAAATGAATTATAACATTTCTGTTTAATGCATAACACAATTTAGGCAAGCTAATAACCGGAGAAGGAATTTATCCTGTGGACCAGTTACCATTAAGAATGGTGACAAAGAGCAAAGGGAAAATGAAACTGAAGGACACTGGTAGCATATTCCAGCATATTCTGAAAGTAGAAGGACTTTGTAGAGAGAGACTAAGTCAATAAAAAGGACCAATAGAAAGAGAGCAATAACCATCATCCTGGGACCAGTCAAATATATGGCTGATGTACCAGTAAAATTTTATAGATGTTTGCCCTGAGCATTTTTGATTGTGTACTAGTTTTGATTAATAACTAATAGAGAAAAACTCTAAACTAATAGAGAGGAAAGGAACGCAAAATTAACTATCCGTGGTCATGGACTGCATATCTGGAAACATTATGGTGGGATTCTGGAATTCTGTATGTCCGTGGAATGTGATGGGACTTGTTAATTGGTGAGCTATTAAAGATGAAAGTCCAGTTCTGCATATCCGTCACAAGACTCATAAAACTACCCATAAAGTATAGAGGGAAAAAACATCCATTTAACGATGGTTAGCAAATGATTTAAAACCAGATTTGTAAGGTATAAAAAGTATTTTCCTACTCAAGCTTAGATATACAGAAAAGCTTTTGACCAATTGTTTTTCTGTTGATAAACCACTTACCAATTATTACAATTTAAAATGGTAAAACATTTACACAAAGCTGTTTGTACAGAGGCATTGTTTACTCCTGAGTAATGATGAAAACTGAGACCCTCAAATTTTTAACGGAAGGAAAACATATTGTTTGAAAATGAAGGGGCCCTTTTGTTGTTAGTATGCATGACGTTTCGTTAATTGGTGACTTGGCATCGTTCATGGGAATTTCGTAATGCATATGCTATTATTTTTCGGATCAGAAACCCAGTGAAAAAAGTGTGCGGCAAAATTATTACATATAGCAACACAAAAGAACGCGATAATCTGAATAATTGTTTACCCTGATGAAGACTACAACAATGTAAATTCCACAAAATTACTCATTTATCCAGCGCCACTAAAATAAACCAGTGTATTACAAAATATATGTAATAAGTGGCAACATGTAGAAACAGAAATAAATAGTCAACGACTCTAGACTGGAGAGAACATAGAAAAAGGCTATAAAATATACAGATTTCCATCATTTTGTTTGAGTAGAAATGCTTTTCCTTTTACACTTTCTACAATCAATGAGTTCTACAGGAAATGCTCCCGATTTAAAAATGGGAGGGGATAATATCTGCAATATATTCATATACGATCAGTAAACATACAACTTAGCCGGAAGCCTTATAAATTTCTATGATAGCCCGTTTATGAGACCGCGCACAGCATAAACGCTTCTATAGGTTTATCTAGTAATTTAAAACAATCTAAAAATACGAGTTAATTTTCTTCTGATCAGCACACAATTGTAATGTTTTCTACATAGCTGTACAGTTTACATTTGTATTAATACATTTTTTATATATCTTAATTAGTAAAATGCGCTGCAAGTCTTCATCTCTTGTGTGTGATATAAATGGGCCAATTACTGTGAACGTAAAGTCAGATTTACTGATTTTTCTCATGACTTGAAGATATTAAACGTTGTGTCAGGAACCAATTGGAATTATATTGAAACTCGTTCGAATGCGTTACTTGATATCTGCTGGAAGTTCGGAAAATTTTCGACAGGTATTTTATTTTGACATCACGTATTTGGTGGGTGGTTGAGTTGACTGATGGAGTAAAATGCTCACCGTCGGCTACATATAAGCTGAAGAGTCTCAATGTGTCCGTGAAAAGCTGCCCAGAGCGTCGGCGTCATCCCGTCCTCGTCTGGCGTGTTCAGGTCTCTCGTGGTGGCTTCCTTCAGCAGATCCTGATAGCCATCAATCGCGGCTTTATGGTATCTTGACATAATCGCTGTTGTTTTTGAAAATCTGAAATACGCTATCAGGAAATTAAAGAAGCAGAAAAGTGTTTGCGGTACAAAAAGAAACAGCAGCGGGCAATGTTGGCACGGCCTGTCTCTTTCTGCACTCCGGTGGAGGAAAAAAAGGAACGTACTGTAATCTGGGATATGAAATAGCTGGAAGGCACGTCATTGACACAGAGAGTCATAAACAGACAGCAAAGTTCAGCTGGACTTTCTTTAAGGTCTCCTTATGGACCGATCAGCAAAGAGGATCATTTCAACAAGAATATTAAACAAAACCTTAAATACAAGTGCCTATTTTCCGAATTACTAAAATGTATACCAATCACACACGGTATAATAATGTAAGGAAATACTTTTCTATTGGAGATATTTAAAACCATGTTATTACATGACATATATGGCAACATACTAATGTATCAAATGTAAATTCCGGATTAGCGTAATAATAGGACAGATTGCCTTTACCAATTGTGGGATTCCATAGATTTAAAAGGGGAATATAGCTTGCATGCCAAATTTAGGGAATGATTCCATGAGGCTGTAATTAATCGAAACAAGAACTGACTGTGGCGCCGGTAGGGCAAGGTGATCTAATCGGGACAGATAGAG
>JAODJW010000045.1:12074122-12090157 GCA_026777045.1 Hyperopisus bebe
GACCTGCACATTCTCCCCCGTCTCTGCTGTGAATCTCTGCTCATCAACGGACCCGGTGGAGACGGTGAACTCCAACACAATATAGTAACTATATGTGCAGAAAAATCAAACGCATTCCGCCAACTCTCATACGCACATGAAACTTTTATATTAACAGTCAGAATATTTTATTGATAGTTGTATGCTTTTCCAGTTTATAAACGTATTTTAAAGTACAAATAGTCAATGTGACGATGCACTAATTTAATATTGTGTTTCATTCTAGTGTAGTGGTCCCCGACTATATTTTTCAAGAGCGCCAAATTCCACCAGCAGTAAAAATCCAAGGTTCACTACGTCCGAAAAAAAATTCAAACCTATCCGGATTAAGCCGGTGCCTACTGTTCTAGTGTTTTAAAGGAAGGGCGTATTTCTCAGTTAAATTAATGGAAAAACAATAGGGATCCACCCGCTATCGCTGCTTGGACCCCTTATAACAGGCTGCTTCCTTCTTGTCATTGCAGCCTCCGTACACGAGGTGGCACTGATGTCTGACTGTTGTCTTGCATCCCACCGAGAAAGAGCCATCAACCAGCTAATCGCCCATCCTGTCGTTCGAAGCAAGTGCCGGTGTCACAGCGAGAAGTCCTGTTTCGAGGGGTCTTGTTATGTTTTGCCAGGTCACGTTGTAGGCATTGAATTAGGTCGCCAGGTACATCTCAGACAGCAGTAGCCTACTCTGGCACCTTCCTGCTTTTTTCGGATCCTGTCAGCCGAAGTTTGAAATGTCCCACAACGGCGGCGGAGCGGTCGGCCTGCTGTCTTACGAGACGCTGGTACACGCTGTTGCAGGTGCAATGGTAAGATGCATTTAACTGGGAAACGCTAATGACGTAACTACTGCAAGGAACCTGCTACATCTACCGCTGCTCCGTTAACTACCTCAACTAAGTGCAAATGGGAGAACAGTTGTGCTTGTTTAAATTCGCCTCTCATTTGTGTTTTGCACTACAGATTATACATAGTTTGTTTAAAAGTCTTCTGAAGTTAACTTCAATCAGGGTTTATCAACCTGGGGTCCATAGAGCAGTTCCAGTGGATTCGTGGAAACGCATCATAAATTGACAAAACGTTTATATTCTCTTCCGGTTTATGCAATGCGAAAAATATTCAGACCGGAGCCCCACCCGGCCCCAAGGTAGATATATTAACGCCTCCGCTACGGTCGTTATATATGAAAATAGAAAGGATTGTGTTACTCATCAGTTTTCTGGCGTGTGAATTGGGAATGGTGTGTCTTGCAATGAACCGGGCTGTGATTATGCGTTAACTTTATCGTTTTGCAATTATGCAGCCTCTTGAATTATTTTTTAAAAATTTGTTTTGTGTGTAGGGGAGTGTGACCGCAATGACCGTGTTCTTCCCCTTGGATACGGCCAGGATCCGGTTACAAGGTGAGAGTAGCAGGTCTGGGGCAGAAAACTAGGATTTATTTATAAACCAGCATATCTGCTTCTCTATCCAGCACACATACCTGTAATGCAGAGAAAGATTCTAAGTATTTGAGGAATTGTCTGATGTACTGGCCTTGATTGACAATTTGTTTCAGTGGATGAGAACAGAAAATCTAAATCAACTCCAGTCATCATCGCAGAGATCGCAAAGGAAGAAGGAATGTAAGTAGAGCTTCAGATGTCACTGGAAAACATAGTTAATATGTTAAGCTTCTCTGATATCTTTGACTGAGGCTTTTCTCATCCTTATTGTCCATACTGGCTGACTGGACCCCCACCCTAAGTGAGTCATTTTTCATAGTCCCAGTCAGGCCTTGGAGAATCTGTGGACGGAGAGTCCCAGAACCTATAGATGCCAGTATGATGGTGATGATTGATCTCTTTCCAGATGCTCTCTGTACCGGGGCTGGTTCCCAGTCATTTCCAGCCTATGCTGCTCTAACTTTGTCTACTTCTACACATTCAACACCCTGAAGAGAGTGTGGGTGCCGGCTGGGGAGAAATCGAGGCCTGGAAAAGACCTGCTGATGGGCTTCATCTCAGGTTCGAGGCCTGACACTCGCACCCTAAGTATGATTGGCTGAATGCCACATAGAGCAGCTACATTATTGGCCAATGGACTGAGCTGTAGCATCTTTTTGGTGGTTCTCTAGGGGTAGTGAATGTGCTCCTGACTACGCCCATGTGGGTGGTCAATACCCGTCTCAAGCTCCAGGGGGCGAAGTTCCGCAGCGAGGACCTGCACCAGACCCACTATAATGGCATCTTTGGTCAGTGTGTCGGAGCCCCCAAGGGCACCAAAGGGAATGTGGAATAAACCAGAACTTCAGGTTCATGCTTGGCTCATTTGACAGCTGCACGTCGTCTAAAATGTGTTCTGAAGTTGACTCTTTCCATTGTCAAGCCCTACTGCCACCAAATGTATGACAGCTTAAGGCTAATTTCAACTGGACTGTTTCGGTGGCTAGAAAAATCCACCCATTTCCTGTATTACTAACTGTTGACGACGGACCAACAGAATGTAATTAAATCTAATAAAACTCTTGGTCTCTAGTGTGAGATTCAACCCAACAGACATTAAAGATCATGGCACTGAAATGGATTAAATACACTTTATTTAACTTGTATGTTACCTATACTAAATTATAGCCATAAGATCTAGAAAAATGAGAACTAGATGTTCAGTCTGTTGGGTGTGCAGGAGTACTAACATGCAGCTCTTTGATGATACTAGATGATGACTGGGTATCTGTTCTGGATCATAGATGCGTTCTCCCAGATCGTGGCCAAGGAGGGTGTGTCTTCTCTTTGGAATGGCACTCTGCCATCACTGGTGCTGGTGTTTAACCCAGCAGTGCAGTTCATGTTCTACGAGGCTATGAAGAGGAGAGCGGGCCGTGGAGGAAGAAAGGTAGGTTCCTTCCCGGCTTCTCCTCACAGCTTTGTGTGTGAGCTCATCCAGTCAGGATGATGATGATCGTCTCCCTCAGATATCATCGATGGAGGTGTTTCTGATCGGCGCTCTGGCCAAAGCCATCGCCACCTCAGCCACCTACCCACTCCAGACAGTCCAAGCAATCTTGAGGGTAACTATCACGCCCTTTTTGGATTTCTGTGCACTTCCAAAATCAGGCCACATGTCTTGACTATGTATGGCAGAGCTATTCAAATCACAGTCCTCAAGGGCCGAGCACTCCTGATTTTCCAGCCTTCCTTTACCTGTGAGCCAGGTGTGAAGCCTCTGTGGCCAATCAGAATCAGTAAGTATCAAAGTAACTCCCTGGGAGAAGTTAAAACACGGCCTGGATTTGGAACAGAGGTCCAGATTTGATATATCGGCAATTTATTTGCATTCTTGAGAAAGTAAAATCTTAGTCCACTCCTTCTGCGAGTTAATCACAGGTGCTTCACTCACTACTGACTTTCCGTCCCAGTTTGGCCAGTACAAAGGAAACAAGCAGAGTGGTTTTATGGGAAGCCTAGGCAATGTAGTGACCCTGCTGATGCACAGGATCAGGTAAGTCTCCAAGCCCTCCACCCCATCTGTGAATTAGTGCTGGCCGTCTGTAATGCCCCTCTCCACCCCACCCTTCAGGAGACACGGCATCCTTGGCTTGTACAAAGGGCTGGAGGCCAAGCTGCTTCAGACGGTGCTGACGGCGGCCTTGATGTTTGTGGTGTACGAGAAGATCACCGGCGCCACCTTCAGGGTCATGGGCCTGAGGCACAAGCTCAAGCATTGAGTCTAGGATAGCGGGCCTGACTCCTCCACCTCCCATCGCACGCGCAAACACTCCCGCTTGACAGTCTCATTTACTCCATTGCTGCGCTGAATCTGTGAGGTGCTTTCGATAGCCGTCTATAAAAGGTCGCCAAGGACACAGGCAGGGGAAATCGGTAGGGATTCCAATGTAGCGAACTTTCTCACAGGCGATGAGTCGATTTCTGATTTAGTACCCGAGTCCTGTAGTGCGTGATGGGTCCAGAAACATAGTTAGCATGAGAAAACGGACCCAGCGAGGACACTTTCCATTAGGAAACCAATAAACATTAATGGCAAACGCCTTCAGGCATCAGGACGGACTTATCGCGTTGACTAATCGCAGCAGCTGCTCATTAATACACTGTGATCACTCGAGGTACTTAACATTTTACTGTACTACAAACATACGTCGCTCACTGGAACTGGTAACCAGAAAGACCTGTTAGATGTTAGCTATGTGAATGCCAGTTTGAGTCTTGTTTACCATGTCTATTTTAGCATTAGCTGGGTTTAAAGATAAATCTTTAGTGTTGGTAACGTGCAGCAGTGTTGGGAGTCTAATGCCATTTGCTGACCACCAGCACTGTGCACAGACCAGTTTACATAGATGAGGACTGTGACGTGTGTTACAGCGGAGGTATCTTTCCAAGTCGCCAGCGCCCCATCACTAGAGAGGGCGCTGTGGTACCTGCACACAGTAAATCAGGGGTGGCCAATCTTATCCACAAAGGGCCTGTGTGTGTGCGGGTTTTTGCTGCAACTCCCCAATTAGATTACTAATTAGATAACTGATTGGCTGAAGAGTCCTCACACCTGGGTTTGAACAGCTGACCCACAGGTTATCCCAAATACCTGCACACACACCGGCCCTTTGCGGGTAAGATTGGGCACCCCTGCAGTAAATCATAAACTGAGGTTCATCAGCACTGACACTCCTAATATAACCAACCCTCAGAGGTGGCAATTTCAGGTCCAGAAAGTACAAATCCAGACCGTTATTTACTTTCAACCAACCATGTTGAGCATAAAGAGTCAGTCACAGAGTACTCAACTGGTTGGTTCAAAGTAAATCATGGTCTGGATTTGTACTTTCTGGACCTGAAATTTCCACCTCTGCCAACCCTTAATTGTATTGTTTTAGTGCATAACTTCATTTTTTCTATAATTTTTACTCAGATTAACTTTGTTGAAAGTAACTTATTGGGGAATATAAAAAATCTTTTAAATGAATAATGATTTTTTTGACAAAGCTGTAAAATTATGCATGAGAATATTACTTGTGGTGGGAAAAACACTATTAAAATTGAGACATGACTAACTCCTGCTTACCTCTATTGTATTTTATTCCCTGCATTTGATATGTCGTGGATTACTGCTACAATTACAGTACACAATGTACTTCACTTGCTGAATGGTAAAACGGTAAAACTTAGTAAATCTGAAATGTTTATCCTCAGTCACAAACACTTGGCACAGCCCAAAGCACAAAATAATATGGATTAAAATGAACTCTTCCAATCTTACAAGATTGTACTATAACTCTTACTGGATTAAAAAGCGTGTTGAAATACAGTATTTTCAACAACCCCGCCCCAACTTTTAGTGTATCTCCAAGGCTGCCAGTCAGTCAGTATGATGGACATGGAGTCCTTCTGGATGAACATCTGCTGTGTCCACTGGGCATGGGGGCTGCCTTCAGTCACGTGTGTGTCAGTTCTCTCACGTACCAGTCCGTGAGGAAGGTGTACTGTGAATTCCGGTGGATGGAGTAGGTGACATCTCTGTTAGGGTCCCACGAGAAGAGGTAGACCACCCTGAGAAGAAAGACAGACCACCTCCGTCACCACTGCTAAGGTCACTTCAAGCTGAAATTACTCTTTCTTGCGGCTGTCCTTGCAGCCTGACCCTGTCTTATTCTCTCCTGTTTAATTTGGTTTAGACCATTTAATTAGTATTAATGACAAATAAAAGAAACTGGAGGGAGTGACAATCTTACGCTTCAAAAAACGAATGAATGGAACTCCATCACAGTGAAGGTATAAAGGCACAGAAATGAGGTGCTGAGGAAGATCCAAATGCCAGAACCACTTAAAAAGGTGGCCTCACATCTCAAAATATGTTTCTTCACTGACTGTCCCTTCAATAAAATTGGTTTTTGTGGGAGATCTGGCACATATCGAGTCCGCAAATGTTTTCAGATTGTTTGTTAACCCAGTAATAGTCAATAAAATCAGTAATTCCCAGACAGATATAAATACACTTCTGCTCACTCAGGATCATCTTCAGTTGCCACTGTCTTGGCAAACGACAGGAAGTCGGCACAGAAGTTCATGCACACAGTCGGCTTCCAACAGTTCTCTTCATTCTGGAGTGTCAGGAAAATGGACGGGATTTACTCTGATATCACTCTGGTACACTGAGGTCTAGCTGTCACATGGCCGCAGGGGATATCAGAAGGTCGCCTGGACTCACCTTTATAAGCTGGGATATTTTGGAGGTGTGGAAGGTATCCACGGAAACCACAATTCCGTCACTGTCACGGAAACCAGCGACGATTCTGGGGACTCCAGGTAGGAAGGACTGAGCCCACCATTTTAGAAGTTTGTACCTGAACAACAAAAGGCACCAAGTTACACAAGGGGACAAAAAGTCTGGTTTGCAAGAGACCATTTTTAAATTAAAACCTTCTCAACCACACGACAATTAAAGCTAATCTGAAGTAGTCCCAGTTACTTTTATTTTCACATGAGTTCATTTCACCCCTTTTCGTCAGACCTGAGGAAATTGCTGTGCTGCTTCGGAGTGCAGATTTCGGCAGAGGTCTTCAGTTCAACGTAGCAGCCAGGAGCCACTGGGACCCGAGGGTCTCCATCCCTGCAGTCCACCTCCCCGGAGAACAAAAGCTTGTGCCCCGCAAGACGCGTCTGGATGACAGTGCAGAAAGCCTCGTTCGTGTTCACTACTCCGCCAGGATCAGGCCGATTCTGAGCTCCGTCTTATAGGAAAGAACAGGGGACACACAAATAAAGATGCCATCTGTGGGTATTTTTAATCTTTAATGGTCAAATGAGGGTGATTAAAAACACTGAAATAGATCTGGGACCACACTTGAACCTGGACACAGTCTGAGGTATTTCTCAAAGTCACCAGCACACCACCGCCAGAGAGGGCGCTGTGGTACCTGCACAGATGTACTGCTCGAACTTGTACCCCCAGTACATCATCTCTTCGAGCCTCTGAGTGCGGCTCTCCCGGCTGCGCTGAGCCGCCTCGGTCTCCACCTCGCTGATGTACAGCGTGCCGCGAAAGCGCGTCACCGCCAGCAGCCAGCCCTCACGTGTCTCGTAGGGCGTGGTCAGCAGCTTGGTCAGGTGACCCCGCCACGTGACCACGTCCACGTTCAGCTCCCTTGGGGCAAACGATATGGGGTGGGGGTGGATTTCATTACTGATGATTACAACAAGCATTTACAATGAATACTGTAATGTCTCGAATGCGAATAGTGATATGTACATTGTTGTCCTTTATTTGCGATTTCACTCGTAACTATTTGTATAACGGGTCCTAAATTCCACGAATCTTAACATAGGGCAGAAGCAATGTCAAATTACTGTCACTTACCGTGATGAAGCCGCTTGGATCTGGACTTTTGATCTGTTTGCCAAGATCCACCTGAGAATGTGGTCCAGTTTTTCCTTCACCCCCTCATCTCTCTTGATGTACCGGTCACGGTACCCATCACGGAGATGGAAATTCGGGTTTCTGTCCGGATGGATGTAATATCGCAGCTGTCTGTCATCGTTGAAAAAACGGCGTTTGGCATCTAGAGAAAAGTGTCCCACTTCCACAGGTTGTTTGTACAGAGGAAAGTCTCTTTCGTACAAGTGTCGCCTTGTGCTCAGGACCGGAGCATGTTCGGATACGGCAGCAGTAACACCCACGTCTTGGTCGCGTCGCAAGCGTTCACGTCGTTCATCAGACTCGCCCCCAGGTTCATCCTGAAGTCTTCTGTGCGATAACCGGTGATTATAATGATCCGGTAACTGCTTTCGATAGTTACGGTGGTCCATGTCTTTTTTCTGTGTTGTTTAACAAACACAACTACAATCAGACTAAAACACTTTCATATGACAGTGTAGTTATTTAGTAAGAAACTTACTAAATGAACATTTTCGTCGTCTGTATTTTCTTAACTACCTTTGAGGTTTTCTAAAGCTTACAGAAAAATATAAAATGATTCATACCTGCAGCAACAACAACTCGGCCTACAGTTAAATCAAAATATACGCTGGCAAAAAAAACTTCCGGTTCCTGGTTATGATAAAGTGACGCGGTGTCGCCGCCTAGCGTTTGGAGCGTGGAAATTCTCAGGTCGACGAGCTCGGCGTTACATTTTTAGGCTCTACCGGACATAAAAGCTCCGCCACAGCAGGGGGCGCTATAACTTTCTTCCACTAGAGATGCATAGTCTCCACTAACCAGCAGCTGCAGTCGGGGTTCCGTTGCTTTATAAATTTCTATCTAAGATGGAATATTTATGGAATATTAATTTTTAAAATTCGTCACACTAAATTTAAAGTATGGTTTCATTGCTATCGGTAAGATTTTCTAAATTTAATAAACATATAAGAAGAGTTTTGTCAGCTAGTTACTATCAAAATGGTATGAAGATATGAACCTACTGGTAAACAGATTGCCAGCCATAGTCAGCTGTGGATCAAATTAAACAATTATTAGCTAAGCAAACATATTTAAGGGTATGACCATGTCGCCTTGATCTTACAGCGATGAACAGGAAAAGGACGCTGATTCCAGAAACATTCACAGCGAAAAAATGGAAAAGCGGATCTGATAACGTCGGAGTGCAAACAAATGGTAAGGATTCTACTACGTACGACATCTGTTCACGTTTTCGTTTTTATCTTTATTAACCGTAATGTACAGAATTGTACAGCAACAAGATAATGCTTTCTTATGTGTAAAACGTAGACTGGCATTTCATTTTTCCACTCTAGGCCTTCTTCTGTATCATTTATGAATAGCTAAGAGACCTCTAACTGGTTTCCGTTACGGGTAGCAGCAAGTTAGTTGAATTGCATTAACGTTATTTAGATGATCGTTTAGGTACCATGTCGCTCTTTCATATGTTTGTATGCACACATGTTTTTGCATTTGTGAGCCATGTTACTTTTGTTATAATGCAGATGGACCATTTGACATCAAGGCGGCTTTGGAGTCCCTGATGTCCCTATTTAATCGAAAGCTGTTCAACGACACTCTTCCCCGGATCGTGCTGCAGCACCAGCTGTACAGCCTGCATGGCGACCGGACTTCAGTCGATCGCCAGCTGGTGAGTCCTTTCCAAGTAGGTGCCGGTGTTCTGACAAAACGTCATACTTTATCAGAACATCATACCGTAGTGCTAATCGATAGCCCTAACCCTAACCTCCCGAAACCCTTACCTTAACCCTAACCCCTAAAACCTAACCCTAATTCCAAGACGGTGGAACTGCACATGCGCAGAAAGGCTCGATAGGTAGGATTTGTCGTCAGAACACTGGCATGGAATTGCATTGACTAGTGGAAAGTGTAAGAACTGCCCCAAAACACTTCAGATTCAACTTATCAAATATCACCTTTAATGTTTTCACGAAAGTGTTTTCTTTTTTTTTTTTTTCCAAAAAAAAACTATGCAACAATTTGTCAGCATTCAGCTATAATTTTCAGTTTCGCTTTCAGATTTCTCCGAAAATCCCACAACACACTATTAAACTCTGTAACAAAGTTTTTCAGATCTGCAGCCGAATCCCAATGGGTACGCCAATAGCCATATCTCAGAATCTGTTTTTTTTTTTTTCCTTCATTTGGTCTGTTTTGCACTTGCTGGTACCTGTTTAAATGAATAATCAGAATAATAATACAATGCATCGTGCTACTGAAATACGCTTTTTAAATGTGTGTTTTGCAATCTGCAGAACGAGCTGAGGGAGAAAGGAGAAGTGCTGGTGTTCCAGCTGGGCTTCGATGCCGAGGCTTTCGGCGTGGTCTTTACCGACGACTACAGGGAGAAGGTGCTCGCGGGCGAGGCAGGGAGATCCACCCTCGGAGCCGTGGAGAAGTTTCTGAACAACGTCCTGCCCTCTTGCCCCGACATGAGCTTCAACAAGGACCAGATGCTCAAGCAGTTTTTTTTCACAGACGCGGAGATAACGTAAGGAGACGGGTTTGGTTACGCAGACCTGTCCCACTTCCTGAGTCTCAATGGCTGTAACATTATAAAAATTTGCATCCCCCTGTCAGGCAGTTGGTTAAATGTGGGGTGCTAACTGTGAAAGACGCAGGCAGCTGGTGGCTCGCCATCCCCAACTCCGGCCGATTCACGAAACACTTTATCCAAGGTGGGTTTTAGGCCTGTTCCCCCCCATCCCCCTTCTGCCTTTCCTAGATTGTCTCCGCTGACGTGCCTTTCCACTCCTCTAGGACGCAAGGCAGTGCTCGGCATGATCAAGAAATCCAGATACAATGAAATTCTTATGTCAGACTTAGAACGGCGGCGAACCACGTCTCAGGTCAAATTCCAAATGAAGTATCACATCCACGATATCATTGGGGCAGAAATGGTGAACCGGTAAGCTTTTTCCTCACATCAAGCACCATTTAAGAAGTGAAAATAACTGTGGAATAATGCTTGATCTGTTTTGTTCCCCTCTCATCAGCATATCCACGACCTCAGGTGTGTTGCTGCGCTTTGTTGAATCCTGACGTAATGAGTAACATTCAGGCACCTGGAGGCTCCAGACTCACATGAAATCTTGCCTGCCATGCTGTATATGCCTTAAAGTGTACTTGTAAATGTATAATAAATTGTAGTTTGATTTAGTGCTTTTTGGAATCTGGATATTAAACTGGAATTTTACTGGGCTGTCCTCAGAACTGATCCAGTACATTCCAGGCATCTTGCCATTATTAAGTACTTCACATTCCGATGACTTAGCGATTTACCAGGTCTTAGATTGCTTAAACATGGCTACATTAACTAAATGTGGTACCACAAAGAAATATCACTTAGATTGCAACACTGTTTTATTCAAATTTATTGGCTTACTCTTTAATTCAGCAAAAAAAAAAAAAGTGAAAAAGGAAACAAATTTACCCAGAAAGCCAAGGTCATACGAAAAGCATCTGTATTTTTCCTGAACATACACAGCTGAATGGCTGAGCACAAATTACTTACGCACATCAGGCTGTGCCAACCAAGTGTTTGACGGAAGATAAACATTTCAGATTTACTAAATTCTACCAGTCAGTAAGTGAAGTACATTGCATACTGTAATTTTAGCAGTTTTTAAAAGCTATACAGCTTTAAGTAAAGTTATTTGCATTAAGAGGTAATGAGGAATATTCATAATGTTAGTTAAAATACAGTGATGTATAACTTTGTTGATTAAAAATAAGATCAAATCAGCCATGGTAAAACAGACCATGAATGTTGTGTAGATACTGTCCCAACCCTGGCAGCCACATTGCATTGGTTAGCGTCACCATTTCTGAACTAAAGGCTGGTATACAAAAAACTGAAGTTACCCTAAATCATGCATCGCATTTGGAAAATGTTGATTAAAAAAAAATTTGAAAGTTACTGGACAACGGAACAGTTACTGAAATCATCCAAGACTTTCAGTCCTGAATCTGGAAAAAAGGTAAATAACACATCCTGGGATTAGGTGGCTCGAGTTTGGTGTGATGTATCAGAGAGCTGGTGCATGTTAAGGATACGCATGTCTGCCATATCTTCTCACACAGCTACCCCGTGACACATGGGGAGGCTCTTTAAAACACTGCTAGAACATACCATCTCCCTAGAAACCAACTCGGATCATTCAGGTATAACGGACACAATTATGGTACGTAAATGAAATCCGTTCCCAAGTACAGATCGCATTCCTATTCATATTGTCTTCACCATATGGTTTGTGACAAAAGGAGTCTTTAGTATTTTGTGGTACCAATTTAAAAGCAAAAGCCACAGCAACAGCTCTACACAATCATTTGGTTGTAGTTTCATTTCCACCCAGGAAACCATTGCCTTCAATATCACAGGTTGTTACTTCGACTTCACAGAAATGTAAACAAAGAAAAGGGGAATGAGGAAATACAGATTATTTCTGCGTAGAATTATAGCTTGATCTCGATTCTGGATTTTGGCAACACCTTGACTCAACAACTGAAGTGTTTAAACAATATATATTCTCTTACAGGAAATAAAAATGAGGTTAAAGAACATTCAGTTTACAGTCTAGAAGTTTACAAGTTAGTGTAGTTTTTAGAAGGCCGCTGGAATTTCTGTAGTCTTTAGTGAAGTTTAAAGAAAAAGAGGGCAGGTCTTTCGTCATATCCATTCCTAAAGCTAACAGTACAGTCTAGCTAAGATTTTATGCGTGTGGTAAAATCTATTTATTGTAAGTACCGAGTAGTACTAGTTACAATAAGCAAACATGGCCTGTCTGTCTGTCCCCATCCTGCAAGTGCAGGTATGCATTCACGGGTACTTAGAGTAACAAGCATTTCCTCTTCCTCTTCTTGACGGGCGGTGGGCAAAGCACGGCGCGAATGGCCTCATCAAACACTGTCTTCAGTCCCCTCTGCGTCAGCGCTGAGCACTCCAGATATTTCACTGCTCCTGTGATGCACAGAGAGGGTCGGTTAAGTTACACCTCTGGCTGGCTGTTGGGAAGGGCCTAAAAAGACTCAACGCCACATCGGGACGCAAACCTATCTCCTTGGCCATCGCCAGGCCCTGTGGGTACGTGATGGGAGTCAACTTCTTCTCCTTCAGTTTCTCAATAGTGTCCTTGTCGTCCCTCAGATCGAGCTTGGTGCCCACAAGAATTATGGGAGTGTTGGGGCAATGATGTCTGACTTCGGGATACCACTGCACGGAACGGGATGGCAACTCAGCACTCAGCTCAAAATTAGAACAAAAAGCAAAAAAACAAAAACAAAATGGAAACTACATAACGGAAACCTCTCACTCACCTTGGCTCGCACATTTTCAAAGGATGCGGGGCTCACGAGAGAAAAGCAGATCAGGAACACATCCTGGGGGCAGACATTGCAAACTCATCCACAACAGCTCTATGCAACAAGCAGATGAAAATCCTGAACACAACCAGTGAAACTGAGTAATAAAGTAAAGCTGCTGGAGATGAGTAATACCTTCGATTTAACGTGGCACACTGACATGCATTAGGGTAATTTCGACAGTATGATACAGAAGTCGTTACTCATCCCAGAATGTAGCTTTAAGCCATTTTACCGTCTGGGGGTAGGAGAGGGGGCGGAGTCTGTCATAGTCTTCCTGGCCAGCAGTATCCCACAATCCCAGGTTGACGGGTTTGCCATCCACCATCACATTGGCGGAGTAGTTATCGAACCTGAAGGGGGAGTTGAGGTCCTTATTTCACACACTCAAAAGCAGCCAGCAAACAGGACCAGGCGAGGCAGCAAAATTGGGTTGTACTGGAAGTCAGTTCAGCATAATTTATAAAGAGAAGGAAAAGTAGCATTAAAATCACCCCCCAAAAACACAACTCCTGCACTGTGTACGAGCGAACTCACACAGTGGGGATGTACTCTCCAGGAAAGGCATTGGTAGTGTAGCTGATGAGTAGACATGTTTTTCCCACAGCCCTGAAACACAAGAGGTAGAATTACTCCACATGAATGTAAACATTCGCATCGGTGCATCTTCACATCATGATCAAAATGAAGATAGCCATGTGCAGCCCAGTGTTTAATCCAGCTGCTCACATCATTGGCCCATTCCAAGGCGCTGCAGCTTTGACAGACTAGAAGCTGCTCGTTGTCACCCATAGAGACAGAGTCTTGACAAGACGAGACTTGTTATACAAGACAAACATGTTCTACAGAGAGCTGACATAGCTACCAGTCTGTTCACCCTCCCAGAAAAACACACACACCCAACTCCACTATATTTTAAGGTTTCCTAGTGAGCGAGTCTGAGAAGCACTACCTACCAAGTTGACTTTTATACCCCTGGGCTCTTATCGCACTGACCTGTACAGAGAAGAGGCAGGACATTCCTTCACCTCACCACACCCCACCCCACACACAAAAAATCTCATATCGTTAAGTAAATCTCTCTGCATCTAAACTCTTTGTAGACAAGTAAAAAAAAAAACACTGAAATGTATTAAGTTTTCAAAAAGGCTTATGGTAAAACACCACCTCATGTCGATACTATCATTTTAAAAAAAGAAAAATCACAAGAAACATTGGACTGCCACAGGCATCAATCAAGATTCAACATTGTTTATTGTCATCTCACAAACATTTGTACACAAGTCCCGCATGGCTGCTACAAAATCTCTTTTCTCTGGGGGCACTGGGCAACTTGTGCAGACGTAAAACAATTTTTTTTTTTTACCTCTGCACAAGTTGCACCGTGCCCTCAGAGAAATATCCCTTCCCCTTGCAATTTTGAAAATGAGCGAGTAATAGGCAGACATGTGAATAGATATTCCCACTGGCTGATTTGTTTACTGTTGGATAACAACGTAGGGAAAAGCCAGAGTCAAGGCACATGACCCACCTTACAACTTCAGCATCGCTACAGAACTGTGCCTGCTATCAGGTAAACTACATCCAACCACATCTGTAAATCACTGAAATTCTCTTCTCGTGTTTATTTTAAAGTTGAGTTGTGATGTTTAAATAAACACCCTGTACATAGCTGCTTAAAAATTACTGCCACCCACTCAACATGGAAAACTCTCACCCTACATACTTCATACAAGCTTGCAGTGACAGCCTAGCTATGACGACAGGTGATTAATGCACACTCCCTGAAACCAAACCAGATTTAAATCGTGAAAAAAAAATATTTAAAAAACGTTTAAAATGGGAGTTATTCTAGAATCTTGCGAAAAACGCCAAAAGAAAAAAGATAAATCATATGATTCTCTCTATCCTAAATGAGGAAGTCCCTTCAATCCCTTCCCGTAAGTGTCCTGCGGAGATAAACTTAATATAAAAAAACAGTTAATTAACCTTGAGACGACTCATGCAATAAACTCCCGAATTGCTGCTGCTTCGAGATAACTGGTCACGCACTGCTGCGGACTTAAATCTGGAAACACTAAATTTCTTTTACTGATCGCTGGCACCCTTCATACACATTTTAATCTAAAAAAAATGCAGGGAGGGGTTTACGATCCTCGCTTCGCCGCTCCCACGGACTGGGGGTATTTGGGGCTAAGCTACAAATCTCATTTATCCCAAAAAAAAAGAAGGAGCTCAGTTTATAACACATTTATAACGCAAATGGGGGGCATGCCGCTACCGGGAAGTATTTAAGGAGTAATTTAAAGAGCAGAGCAGGCTTGGTGCGTCTTAAAAGTGCAGCATCCTGCGCGTGGCCTGCAGAGGCTGAAGTCCGGAATGCGGAACATGGAGGCGCTAGCCGGAGCAGGCTAGCAGTTTAGCCTCGCCTGTGCCGCCGAGTAGCGACGCCTCGCCGCTTTCCTTCGGGACGCTTCACGCACCGCGGGGACGAAACAAAAGCTTAATGCGCCGGCCGGCCGCCGCCAACTTACCCGTCTCCCACAACCACACACTTTATGGCCTGCATCGGTCCGTGTTAGCCGGAAACTTGGTGGAGAGTTGCCGAAGGGGCGCAGGTTTTTAAGGCTCTTTGTGCGAACTTATTTTCCCTCAAAAAAAAGAAACTCTTGGCAGAAGTCGGACGCAGTTGTCCTTCGCTAGTCTGGAAACTAGCTTACTTCACGAGGCGTTTTAAAACTAAAGTCTAGTAAGTCTTGGCTCTGAAATAACACCTCGACAATAACTTAGGAGCGGTTTGAGATTGGAAAGCGCACAGCCACCACCCCAAAAAACAGTCCGGATTAAAAAAACAGCGATCCCGACGACGGAAACTGCAGCTCCCAGTGAGTCACTTCCGGCCGCTCCTACTCCCGGGAATCCTGAGCGCGCGCTGCTCGCGTTGGGAGCGTGATGCACGAGAGGGGATACACTCCTTTTTGTTATTTATTTATCTGTTACATCGCACATCTGCGTATTGCAGGAACCGTCATTATTGTCCCGTCGCCAAATGGAGAACACTTTTAATTTCTCCATAAATACCCGTGAAAGTCGGAACTCCATTGAATCCTTCGCGTTTCACACACTGAATAGCTCGTGCATGTGCTAAAATTTTTACTTATAATGTATTTAAACGTTTCCAAGTGGATTGCATTATAT
>JAODJW010000045.1:12090169-12123243 GCA_026777045.1 Hyperopisus bebe
CAGTTTTATTAATAGATTTTATTAACTGCATGCCGTACATTCCAAACTAGCAAGGCGTGTTTTATCTGCTGGTTTATTTAAAACATGTAAAACGGTTAATGTGCCTAGGAAAGTGATCACAGCAAAATCAAGAAAATCAAATCAATTGTTATATGTAGTGGTAAGCTGTAAACCATCTGTCTTCCATTTGGTTAGGTTCATATAACATTGATGTAGGGACATTTTATTTTATCTTTAGCCACTAAACTTTTGCGAATCATCCCAAATCTTTAATGAAAATGTGCATTTTATCTGTTTTAAATGGTAATATCCACTACCTAGATTTTAAATGTTTATAGTTAAAATGTTATCATAGAGTAGGATCCTACCCCGTGATAACATTTTAAAGCGACTTTTAAAACAACTTTTTCAGAGTAAACGTCATTTTAAAGTTTGGAGTGTCTCGAGGTATCTAAGGTGTTGAGTAAACTTTTGGGCAGATCCCGTCCTCCTGCTGGATCAAACAAAGGCATGCGCCTCTGCGCAGTTGCAGCGCAAACAGAACGCTACCGACGCCAAATCCGCCGCGTCACAGGAAGTTCTGCGGAGAATGTGGGAGATCAGTGTAATTGCTGGTCCGGGTGAATGAAAAGCCGAGGGGCGGCGTACGTGGGGTGAAGGCATAGTCACTTATACATGGCAAGGAAATGTATTTAGTTAGGCCGTTCTTAATAGTGACACCGTTTAAACAGGGTACTGCGACGAGCGGCTAAGTAGCCCGCTAGCTAACCAGACAGTACCTGTGGACGGGAGGCGTCTTATGGCGGGTCTGTCTTACTTAGTCGTCCGCTTTTCTGGGTCCGCTGGTAGGACGTATGGGGTGTTTTCCAAAGGGCTGACGAGAACCTTGTTGATATTTTTTGATCTTGCATGGCGACTGCGAATCAAGTTTCCTTACCTCTACCTCATTGCATCTATGATGTTCAATGTACGATTACAGGTAAGGTAACAGGGTGACACGGTACGTTTTACCGCAAATACAATATATAATGCAAGCTTGCTGGAATTATATGGAAAATGATTCCTGGATGTCATGTTGAATGAATGTTTGTCAAATTGTAATATTAAGGATTGAATCAGTCTGTTTAAATGCCTGTGTATTAATGTATTGGGTCAGAGAAAGTTGTAAACAACTCGGCCGTCTAACCTGTTTTCTTAGACTGAGTATAATTGAAGTCTCGGTAACATTTTGACGGTTAAACATGTATAGAATGAATCATTGTGTAAATCATTAAATCTGTGGGGCATTGTCAGAGTATGGTATATGGCCTTAGGCTAGTGCAAGTTATGCTTGCCATTGATGGCGATTGATGTTCTAATTTCTTCCGCTTGTGTTTTTTTATTCTGCAGGTGCATATTGAAATCCATTGATATATGGCTAACAAGGCTGAAGACGTATGCCTCAACCATATTATAATCCCTGTATACGCTGATTGTGCCGGTGGTCATACAGAAACTAGACAGGATTACTTCACAAGGATGGCGTGTGAAGTAACAATGATTTTGTCGGTCCGCTCACATCGCCCGCTTGAGGAATGTTACCATGACAATACTAAGCTTGACACACAGATCTCTAAAGGTATAATATCATGGCAAGGAGTTCTTTAAGAGACGAGGACTTGGTGAAAGACAGTGTTCAGGGATACGAAATGTGTGACCATGATATAGATCTCAATGTTCAGGGCTTTTTTTTTTTTTTTTTACTTACCTCAGCAGTGAGGATTCCTGTCTAACCAACCTTCCATATGGTCAACGATGAGAAATCTGGAGCCTTATTGTCTCTGCAATTGTGGGAGTGAACTTGAACACTATTGTGGCCTTTTCTTTTATAATTTCCTTTTCGAATATATATTCCCTACCCTGTGAACTTATACTACTTTGCTCAGTAGTGGAATCAAGCATTCTGGGAAGACTCTGGGTACAGGATCATCTCGATTAGCCCACCTCTGTAGCTTGTGATCATGTGATGTGGTTGACATCTTAACACTAGGGCATTGTGGGTTTTGGGAAGTGTTGAGTTGGAGGAACCCTGATGGGAATTATGTATTAAGATGTAGTACAGAGTGGCACATGCCATCCTTTGGTGTAATTCTACACAACATACCCTCACTAGTTACTGGAGTCAAAAATGGGTTTTAAATGAGGAATCTGAAGTATTTTAATGTAGCTTTGTAAGGTTTGTGTTATGTCAATTGTTGGTTTACATCCTCTTATAACCGCCGTATTTAAAACTGAAGAATGTAATTTGATTTCACCACTTTTGTTCATTTGAAAAAAATTATTTATCAATGTATTTTTTTTTGCATGGTCGTGGTGTAATCAGTTATGTATTTGGTAATGTTTTTAGTGTTTTCTCATTGTACTTTAGTTACCATGGGATACAAAAGTATTGTACATCATAGAATAAAGCTTTGTGCGGCCGTTTTAAAAATGACCATTAAACAATAAATTATGAAGAATACGTGATGTACATTTTCGTGTCGCTGAAATTAGGTTCTACTTAGTATTTGATATTTATTACAGTTGTTTACCTCTCAGAATGAGAATGTGTGTTGAGGCAGGACAAAGGCTCAGTCCAGTTTTTCATGACACTGGCTCCCAAACCTCTCATTGTTACCCTCGTCATTTTAAATTCTGCCACACCTGATTCAAACTAATAATGTGCTTGAAGGTTGGTTCAGTAGTTTATTCAGATTATCTGATATTGGAACAGAGCAAATATATAGAGGAGCTAAAGAAACACGTGGGAACAGCTGCTTTAGGTCATGTGACATGCAAATATCCTAATACTGTTATATCTGTAGTTATTTTCCTATGAAGTAGGAAAATATGCATAAAAGATTATCATTTTCTGTGATCAAACAGATGAAAGATTTTAGGGTTAGGGTTATGGGGTATGTTCCACAAAGTCTGATATCTTCTTGCTGCGATATATTTTCAGAATTAAGGGCTGAGGTTTCCTACAGTCTGTTAGACCAATGGTTCTCAGCTGGATTGGCTTCAAGACCTATATTTCGCTTGGTCATTAAGTCATGATGCACATTTGGGTCACAACCCACCAGTTGAGAAATACTGTCCAATACTTGCAGCTTGAAAAGAAAACAAAAAATTAAAGAATTTCACGCCGAAATTTTGTTTCCTGTTCAGGAAAATTCATGCTTGTGGTATGACATCTGCAATGATATTAAAGGGAAAACAATGTCGAAGGGTGCTGGAAACAGGACCAGCGGGACCAACTTCAGCTTATGGAGGGCTTGCATGCCTCGGGGGGGTGGGCAGTCAGTCGGACAACCATAGTTTTTTTCTTTGACTGGTTCAACCCAACTGGGCCGGCAAGGGTGAAAATCAACTGGATGGGGGAAACTTCACTGAAGCAGAAAATGCGATATTCTCAGTGCAAAGGACATGAACATGTTTTAAAAAGTCACATATGATGACATGAATATGACTCCATCACAATATTTCAAAATTATGCCCTCAGTGGCAACAATGCAATCATATGCATGCATGCATTTTAGCCACTCCTTCCTGCTACAATAGGCTGGGGGGTGGGGTGCAGCTCAGGAGTTTCTCCAGAAGGTCATGGGTTCAAGCTCTATGATTGACAGAGTAAGCATATTACAAACACTACCTTTTAGCAGGTGCACTATGTATGGATCATAATTCCTGAGTTCTGGGTTGCAGATGAAGGCTACATTACCTCATTTTAAGTTTCTATTGTCGTATAAGATTGTCTGTCCAACGTGAGTGGTGCTGCTGAAAAGGCCAGCGACGACTTGGTAGGAGCTTTGCCATGAATGCTGTAGATCACGTACGCCAGTGGGAGTTTTACATATGTGAAATGTTCTGAGGGCAGAATGAAAAATGATTGGTTCAGAGAGATAACCAATCCGATTGTAGAGGTGGTGGGTCCAAGCAATTAGAGGAGGCAGGACCAAGACATCTGATTGGTTGGTCCCACCTCTTCTATAATCTGACTGGTTATCTCTCTGAATCTCTTTTTCATTCTGCCCTCAGAACATTTTTGCGTAAGTAAAACTCCCATGAGCATCAAGTACATTCTTCAGCAGCATCACAAAGGCTTTCAAAAGTAATTTACAGGTGGCGCTCATTATAAGTATAAATATGTAACAGCGAGGGGCAAAGGACTATTTATGGGACGCTGCAGGAATGATTTCTTATAGCACCACACCTCTTCCTATGATTCTGCCTCGCTGGCAGTTTTTCGCCATGTTTTGACCCTAGTCGAATGCTGAAAGTATCACTGTTATACCTCACGAGGTCACTGCTGTCAAGGGGGGCAATTAGCTGAGCTTTCATACCAGCTATTTACACCCCCTCAGTCTCTGTCTGGAAACAGTTATTAAAGGCACCAGGACTGAACATTACTGTTTCCATTGCTGAGCCATAGCAGAACACAGGACAAAGGGTCATTGTTCTGTTGTTATATTGTGTGTCACAAAACATAGCATGAAATGACAAAAACATGAAGTTTTTAGCTGTTCACTGTAACATGTAGCTTCAGGACCTTTGACTGCGCTTAGAAACTTTTTAAAATGCCTTTACACCATCAATTAGTGTTTTATTTTACATATTTCAAACCACACATTTTATATTCAACTATTGCAAATGCAAAAAACTAATGTCTTGAGTGTTCCAGCAATATGCAAGGTAAGCTACTTTAATACTTGCTGGTATTCATGCATTTTCATGGATTAAGATTGTTTGTTCCTGTTTTCATCCATAAGCAAGTGGCAACTGCTTTATGAGATTAGTTAGTTCTACAGCAAGTAATCTTTTTAACTAGGTCTTCAGTTTTTATGAGGCAACCACCTTACAGCCAATACCTTGGTTCAGGGCCGTTTATAAAAAGAAAACAAATAAATAAATTTTGGTTTGTCCTGTTTGGATGTATTCTTGCTTAGCAGGATAGTAAAAAAATATCCAAAGTAGTTTTAGCACTGTCAGAGAATGTTTGCCTTTTAGCTAGGCTTTCTGCTAGGCTGCAAATGACACACATTGTGAGCAAACACAGGATTCTTCGAGTACTGTACGTTTTCTCTACACATTTCTCCTCCACACTCTCACATGCACATGCACAAAATCATGTTTTTACCTGTCCGATAACGTGATAAATTTTTCCCGTAGTCAACCCCATCTCACTACTGCTTCAGTTATACCACAACAAATAAATTTATAAACAAAAATTAAACTCTGTAACACCATAATTCATTTGCACACAACCACGTGTTTATTTAGAATTCAAATTTGACACATGTGCTACTATAAATGTTGCTATTTAAAACTACACACAAACACATCCTCCCACTTGTCTTGCAAACTCTGCACCGGTGCAAATTAAAGAATGTGTCACCCAGCTGAGACGAAAATGAAATTAAAACTGCAGAGATAATTTTAATACAATTTGTCGGCTCCACTGGTCACTCACTACTAAAATATAGCGTTTGTTGGCTAATTATAGGGACACAGTTGATATCAGTGAGCCGAACTATATTTACACAGCTAGTAAGACTAATAATTTTCATTTTAAACCATTACAGATCAATCATGTTGTCCACTGTAAAGAGTATTGTATGGTTTGTGGCTCTTTAAAAGACTAAATACCTACAGGCTTCCAGCAGTGAACAATAGCTGACACATGCTAAAAGATTTTTCAGCAGATATTTCCACTGAAATAAAGGTAGCTGATTATGAGAAAGATCTTGCTGTGTATGTTGATGCTTCCATGTCCCATTCTCGCCAGTGTGGGGAAGCAATTAAAGAGGCCAATAGGATGTTGGGTTACGTCTCTAGGTGTGTGGAGTTTAAGTCAAAGGAGGTGATGCTATGATTATACAATTCCTTGGTAAGACCCCACATAGAATATTGTGTGCAGGTTTGGTCACCATACCTTAGAAAGGATATTGGAGAGGTTAGCTGAGCTGAATCTCTCTAGCCTCATGCAAAGGAGATTAAGGGGGGACATGATCCAGGTATATAAAATTCTAAAAGGTCTGGATGCTGTTCAGCCAAATGGTTACTTCAATATTAGTTTAAATACTAGAACTCGTGGCCATAGGTAGAAATTAGTGGGAGAACATTTTAAACTGAATTTAAGAAAACACTTATTTACACAGCGTGTAGTTAGTATGGAATAGTCTTCCTGCTAGTGTAGCGGAAGCTAAAACCCTGCGTTCCTTTAAATCAGAGCTAGATAAGATTTTAAGAACTCTGAGCTATTAGTTAAGTTCTCCCCAAACGAGCTTGACGAGCCGAATGTAAATTTCTCATGTTCTAATGTTCTTAAATTCGGTGCCTACTGGAAGTGTTCAATGTCAATTGATTACAGAAGCAAACAATATGACTAATTTCTGTAGCACATCCCTGCGATTTGACGTAGAGGAAAATCGAGCAGATCTGATGTGTACCGCTTGGCCTCCCACACAGGAACATCTGCCATCCACACAGGAAATACCCCCCGTCTAACAACAAGGGGTCCCTGCATCCATCCGGCCTTCAGCGAGCCTCGCCTTGCTTATGGCGTTCATCAACACTCCGCCCTGCCGTTAATCACATGATGCTAGAGCGTTTTATCCCACCCTGTTTCAGTGCCGAACACATCAGCTCATTTCTGTTCCCTCTCAACCTGTGTTCCTCACATAGTGCTCATCACTCCCACATCCGTCAGATACTCAAACGCCACCATCACACACTCCAATACAGGTTAATCTCTTACAACCATACATCTATATGTCTCCTGGTTTTTATCTGACTCCATTCCACCCTTCTGCTCCCTCCTCTCACTCAGTGGAATAAATCAGCTTCTCTAACTTAGCACGCTGCCCTTTGGTCCAGAGGAACCTGCCAAATCCTGTTGGAGTCTGTCTGGAGTTCAGGATGTCAGGGCAGACCAACTGCACATAAGCTGCATCCTGTCTAGCTGATTGCGCAAGAGAGTTTTACAACCTTAACTGCTGGCCCCTGCTGTTTTTCTGCTCTCTTGAACTTCTGTTACATAAAGTTTTAATGGTTCTGTATTGTTTTTTAAAGGTGTCCAAACAAAAATTATGCATTTCTAAAGAAGTATCTTGTTTTGTTCCAGTCGTTGTGATACACTGGTGTGAGGTTCACACCGAACATCACCTAAGTTTACGTAAATTAATAAAATTATCTGAGCCCTGAAATAAAACACTGACATAAGTAAAATATAAGCAGTACATGCAAAGCCCGCGTGTGATTCATTCTGTGTGCTGTTCGGTGCTCGCACACTTATGTACAGCAGCTCACTTATTTACACATTCTTACACCCTGGTTGTAACACGCGTGAACATTGGGAGAAAGTTGAAAGTCCACACCTACTGAGCCGTGATTGGGAAGTGAATCCCAACAGCAGAGGGCCTCAGAGTGTGCCACCAAACAGACATCCATCCATCTTATATACCTCTTTGTTCTTTGTAGAGTCACACAGCCGATCCCGGAAACTACGAGCCCAAGACAGTAAATGAACCAGGATGGAATGCCAAGTCATCACAGGGCTGACCTCCACCATTCCCACCTACGGGCAATTTGCCAACTCCAGTTTACCTTATGTTTTTGGGTTGTGGGGGAAAACCAGAAAATCCAGAGGAAGCAGGGTAGGCCAACAACACAGGGTGAGCAGTCCCAGGTGTGTGAGGTGACAGTGCTAACTGCTGTCACACCATGTCCCCATTACAAAACAATGATTGCAATATAGTTGCAAATTAAGAACCGTATCCTCGCAAAACCAGTGGTTCTATGTAATACTGTAACACTTTAATGAGTTGGTGCATTATCCTGGGCTGTTCCCTGCCTAGCACTGACATCCAACACGATAGACTCCGGACACCCGTGACCCCTGTTACCGTGAATAGGACAAGCGGTTACAGAAAATGGATGAATGGATGGATGGATAGATGGATAATACTGTAGCAGTGCAACATTCTTTTAACATTAGCTATGTGCTGTCTAACATAAACTAGTAAATCTTGTTTGTTTTCCGTGTTGGCATCATCTCAAACATTTATTTTTATCTCTAAAATCAAACAAATGGAAAGACAAATAAGTGTGATGAAACATTCACATTCATTCTTAATCTTGTGAGTAATGTGTATCGAATAGGAGCAGTCCACTCCCTGAAAATGAATTAATGTTTTAATTGAATAAATGGATACAATTATGATACAACAACCTTTTCACTAGGCTGAGGTCTGGTAAGCGCTTCCACTATGTCAGTGTTTCCCAACCCAGTCCTCGGGGAACCCTGGACAGTTCATGTTTTTGCTCCCTCCCAGGTCCCAGCCAATCAAGAACACCGAATACCTGGTACAGGTGCCAGCATGGACTGTCTGGTGTTCCCCGAGGACTGGGCTGGGAAACTGCACTATGTCACAGTGAGAAGTGAGAGGCTGAGAAAGACCTTCTACACTCAAGCCATCAGACTACTTAATACCTGACTGAAACTTAATTCATATGCACTGTTGGGGAAGTTGCTCACAAAAGTAATGTGTTAAAGACAGAGGTGGAAAGTTCAGGTCTAGAAAGTACAAATGCAGACCAAGGTTTTGTTTCAACCAACTAGGTGAGTACTCTGTGACTGTTTATACTCAACTGGTTGGTTGGAATAAAATCTTGGTCTGGATTTGTCTTTCTGGACCTGAACTTTCCACTTCTGTCTGTAATGTATTACTTTTCTGAGTAACTTCCCCAGCACAGTTCATATAACCTACATATCAAAGCACCTCACACTTACACCGGTGTTGTACGTCTCCTGCCTGTTCATTTAGTGATTCTACAGCTCAGCTTTTTCCATCCATCCATTTTCTGTAACTGCTTGTCCGACGTTTTCCCCACTATAAATATTTGTTGTTCAGCATATCTTTCATCATTTGTGTATATTTATTATCATATTGTTGCTTTGAATGTGTTTTTGCTTTCATTACTTATTATGGCAGTCGACCACCTTACACTTCACTGCAGGTTAAAGTCCGAATCTATACTTTGCATGTGACAAATAAAACCCTTGAATCTTCTTCACATCCAACACAATGTTTTACTCACCAAGTGCTGCTTGTATACTTTTCTATTCAAATTCACTTTTTGACTGGTACATGCCATTTCCCATCTTATAGACAAAAATATTCAAATTAAACTGAAAAATGTTATTGGCTTCCCATCTGGGGTGCGCCCTGTTGTCTGGGATAGGCTTAGACGGGTTTACACACGCCTGAGACCCACGTTAATGCAGTCTCATTCGGAGGTATTACACTTGGTCCTTAGACTATATTCAGACTGTACACTATGATGTCATTTGTGGGAAGTGTGGATTTCGCCATAAAACAGCCTGTGATGACAGACAGCTATAACAGTTCTTGCTGGTAGGTATAGTGATACATTATTATGTACTTAAATATCTGAAGGGAGTTTAATCATCTTTTTAACGGGTTAAGAACTAAGCAGTGTATGCAAGGGACTAACTTGGGTTGTACTGAATGGTTTTGATTATTGGGGGGGGATTAAACCCACTCACCCCCCTATCCCGCCAAAATTTACGACCATAAGTGTATGCGCTATACATTTGTTCATAAAACAATTACCATATGATTGGTATTAGTGCTAAAGGTATTTCCAAGACTCTGATTTAAATGGTTTTCCTTTTTCTCAACTTGTCAGAGTGTACTTGACATAAGAAAGTAGGCTATTTAAAAGAGAATGTGACTTAATATAATCAGTAAAAATCCTCCAGAATATAATAGCGACTAAACTTTCAAATGTGATCGGATCTGATAAAGACTGATCATTTAATCTTATTACTTATCCTTAAGTATACAGTAAAATAGTTGATGAGCCAACGAAACGCAATACGAACCATCATGATTGCAACGTGCGCGCAGGACGTGTCTGAACTTCCATCTCGCATTATTATTTTTTTCCGTTTATACCGGATTCGGTAAATATCTCTCAGCATCCTCGGCCGGGGCGTATCCGACGTGAGTCACGCGCCCGAGGGAGCGCGTTTTTAGCGGCGGTCGGCGCGCGGAGGGCGGGGCGCGTGCACGGTGACGTGCGATTCCAACTGTAGGAGTGGGAGCTCTGCGGCTCAGACCGGAGTGTCGGCGCTCGGGGAGCGGAGTGCCTCCATTTACCCGGATTAAAGCGGGTCCCTGCGCTCGGGGGGGGTGGGCGAGGACGGCGGCTCGCTCGCTCGGTGCCGTCGCTTCTGAGGCAAACGGAGAGGGCGGGATTTAATTTAATCTTTTTGGGGAAGGTTTTCTTATTCTCCCAAAGCCGCCCCTAAGAAACACTGAGCACATGGCTGCCTTTTAATTACAAAAACACTTCCCGGGTAATTGATATTTATCAGGGAAGACTCGTGTGGTGGCTGCTTATTTTGGACGGTTTTTCAGGGCTTGGCTGTTAATATGGATGAAGAAGACCAAGGTACGCCTGCCTTCTATCCATCTCATTACTAGCTGCTCTTCTGGGTCGTTATGTTGGAATAATCTGCGCGCGACACGGAGAAATATCTTACCGGAATAAAAACACAATTTATTTTGAGATAATTCTGAATCTGAATAGCCCTTTCATCAAATAAAACTGATGAAATGATATTTCTGTTTGTCTTTTACTGTCAGTCACTGTGGCCGCGTTAGTGGTAGGGATAATTCCATGACAACTGGTATCATTATAGGGAATTAATATTTCTATGTACTTTACAGCGGTATTTGAAAATATGTACAGCAGTTCAAAGTAATATCATGATACTGAAATGTAATCCCCGGGGTCTGAATATTTATGTCATTTAATGGGAGGAAAATATATGATTCTGTATTGCTCGAGCTATGTGGTTTAGTGGTTCTACCAGCTTAAACAATCGCATGCAGGATGATTTGTTAATATAAAATAAGTTTGGGAGATTTCGTTTTTTCGGGATTGTGTACGCCCCCCAAAGATAATTCTGCGCAAAGAAAAGTTTTTTGAGGGTTTTGAGCTTATGATTCGGTGTGTATGTACTATCGCTGGTCGATCGGCTGAACTCCAGGACTGAATGTATTGCAGAACTAGACAAATTTTTGCTTTGCTTGGCTGGAAAAGTGGATCGATCAGCTTTTGCATTTCTCTCTTGTGGGTAGACAGCCTACAAGTCACCGATAGTTTGAACTTGGGTTTGACGAAAAAATAGATTTTTTTGATAACGTAATAAATTCTGCATGGATAATTCCACTTCATGTGGCGTTTACTCATTTTCACGGAGGCAAGCGATTCTTCGTAGAATTTAATTATCTTTACTGACATGAAGTTGTGGCGTGGAAGAAGGTCAGCACGTTGGGGGATGTGTCCTGCCATGTAAACAACTCTTATCGATCCGTAGGTCAATAACACATTGGTACCAGATTGCCGTTTGTCGTGCTGTGAATTTAAGCACTTCCAGTGGTCCAATTGTACGGTTCCGAATTTCTGAAACATGCATAAATATTCCGCTTAAGTATTACAATGTGTTCTGTGAACTTAGTGACGTATATTTGCACCTATTTAGTAGTTTTAAGACTATTGAACATGCATATAGACATGGGCTCATAGGTGTTTGTGTGTCGCGTATTAGAAAAACTAGTTACTACTGAATTAAATTTATAGTATAAAACAATTGGCAGCTGAAATTTGAGGTTCTGCCGTGCAACGTGAAACATGATGCAATTTTCTGCTAAGTTTTATTACAGTATGTAGCCTCTTTATACTGTGCCTTGTGAGGGGGCGGCTGTAAAATGCGAAGGTCTAAATAGAGACATCTATCATATTTAGATGGTATTACCGTGGTATGCGAGGCGAGTCAGGGGTTCCTGCTAACTAAAGCTTTCGGCCACTGTTAGATTTTGACCAGCTGACGCAATACGGGCGGATGGCTTTCATCTGCACATCGGGATGGCGGAGGTGTGCACTACTCCCTGCGGCCCAGAGTTGTCGTTAAGGGACTTCCAGTGACGCACACTCCCACCCCAACTGATAACCTTTCATACACCCCCTCCCCCCTCGCACACACACATTTTACGGAAAGGGACGAGCTTGCAAGCATGGGGGGTCTGGGGTGCATGTAAGAGAACACGGACCAAACTTTCTGGAAGGACAGGATTGTCCCAGGGAAATTACTTCTGAGGCAGCCAGTGCGTTGGCTGTGCATTTGTTTAAATTTATTGAAAGATCTGGGTCTCCTTTCTGCTTTATCACCCAACACAATGTTTTACTCGCCAAGTGCTACCTGTATACTTTTCTATTCAAATTCAGTTTTTGACTGGTACATGCCATGCATTCTGAGAATTTGACTCTCTTCGACGGAATTCATGCTCTGGGTCCAGTCCTTCTGTTAGCAATGTCAGTACTTCAAGCCCGACCCCTGTTTCTGAGCGGGGCTCAGTGGGTGATTCAGCCATAAGCCTTCATCCATATCGAACCACACTGACAGTTGCCCTGTCCTCAAATTGTTTGATGAAGATCCTGTAATATTTTCATGTGTAAATACATTGTATATGAACCACTCAAACTGTCAAGTGTTTGACATTGTAATGAGTCATTATTTACTTTTGTAGTTCTTACATGGAAGGTGTTAGTGCATTGTGGCATTTAACTTCCAGTTTGTTGTGCAGTGTGCGTTACCTTTTCTCTTTAGTTATTTTTCAGTAGTTAGGAATGTTACTGTCCCTTTAAAATTTAAACGCAACTCAAGTTGCCCTGGGGAGGGTTCACTTTGAGCTGGAGCTCAACCATTATGACAAGGGCTGTCAGAGGTGACTTTGTTTATATATGAATGTCTGTTGACTGATGTGTGCTGCTTGAAATTGTTCACCAAGCCTCATTGGTATACATGTGTGTTCCATCTGTATCAGTAAGGTTGCTTCAGAAACCCCCTCTCTGGGTTTACAGGACACCCTTATGTTTTTCCCAGAAGTGCTGCAGTTAAAACTCATGAACTGGCCTTAGGTAACATTCTTGTTTTTAGTAATTTCCCCTTATCTGGTTTTGAGTCTCGTAGGGCTGGTAGTTCAACAGAATGTGAATAAGGGTCCCAACATTAGGAAAAAAAAGGTTTCTCTGGCCTAAGTTTCTAGATATGTTATATTTGTAAAATTTGCAGCCTTGTGTTTTCTCATACTTCATCTTGCATTGATGTTGTATCTGTGCCCTTCATTAAACATGTTTGTGACAGCAATTTCCCCTTTGGATCTATGGAGTATCTATCCATCTCTGTTTAATAGCTGTTGAATAGATTGTTCCAAACCTAAAATCAAGACATGAACGTGTTGCAAAGAGCAGGAATTAATTGAAATTATTCAGGACATTTTTTTTCCATATACTGCGTCACAAGCTTCATTTGGGCAGATGAGGAGGAGGAGGCAGCCACATTGAAATGGAAGTTTTATCGCTGCAGTGTTTGATGTTGCGTTCTGGGCTCAAGTTAGAGATCCCAGCTGTATTTGCATGGGGCAACATCAAGTACCCCTGCCTGCTAATGAGTTTCAGCATATCAGAGTTCGTGTCCCCTGATCAAGGTTGTCCCCTCACACCCAGGATACTCACAATTGTCCATAGACTCTGTTCAGCCAATTTGGAGGATTTTCAGTTTTTCTTGTGAATGCCATGTTGGTATGTATACTAGCTAGCACTATATCGATAATGCGATTAATCTTTAAATCACATTTCAGTTTTTCACAATTTTCCATGAAATTGAATTATTAGTTTACTGCAGTACTGTGTAACACCAGTAGTAGAGTCTAATGTTTTATTTTACCGACGTTCTTTCAATATGCCGTTTATGTAGCCTATGCTACCTGCACTGCACTGCAATAAAGGTAGACGTGTGGCCTTTATGTATGCATGAAGAAAGGCATAGTTTATGCATCTGGGAAGTAAAGTATGCAATGACTTTATTCAAGATATTGACTTATCCTAGATAGTTTAAGGCCCTTAATGCCTGCTAATTAAAATTGACCTATTTTAAATTTAAGTAGTTCCATTATTTCAGTATTGGAGTGTCAAATGTCAGGATACTATGGTTATACCGTGATGCATCGTGATACATTTTGATGAGTATTGTATGATGAGTATTGTATGATGAGTATTGTATGATGAGTATTGTATCAGGGGCTAGTTGGCAATACCCAGCCTTAATACTAGCTATTTTTTTAAAAAAAAAAACATTGTCTTATAAAATGGTGGCACTTATTGCGAGTACCCAGATACCAAACTGCAACGCACGGGAGACTTTATCTTGTTATACAAAATATGTTGGAAATAAATAAAGCAGTTGAGCTAATCAGATGGTTTTTCACAGACTGATGTCTGCCTTGAGGGGGTGAATGACAACTGTCAAACTGAAGGGCGAAGCACATGGCTTGACTTTTGCACTATCCAGCCCATTCTTCTCCTTTACGCTCTGGTAGTGTGGCGTTTGGCAGAGGCGGTCACGCCTCATTGTGAATAAATGCATCTTTGTTTGGAGTTCACTGGGTGCAGGGAAAACACTTCCCATCTTGTGTTTACTGACAGAACGTCTTGTGGTTGTTGGGGTGCAGGGAGAAGAAGCAAATAGCGTTCGTCAGGAAACGTGAGAAGAAATAGAATTTGTTAAAAAAAAACAAAAAGAAGAAAAAGAATTGGTCAGTGTAATGTAGGGTTATAAGGGGCTGTGCAGCAGTTCATTGTTCATACTCGTGTTACACTGGGTCATGGCAGATTGTGAGACCACATGGGCCTTGGGCAAAACCCGTGCAGTACCAGATCAATCAGATGAACCTAGCTGGCCACCTATTAAAAATTCTTCATTAATATATTTGAATGCCATGTATTTATTATTTTTTATGTAAAAATGACCTGTGTTCTGTTTTAAATACAAGTGTCCAGCAAAATAAAGAATAAAATCCTATTTGTTTCAGCACTGCCGTGTTATAATACGTGCACACTTTGGGTATCTGTCAACCAAATTCAGTGTTGTTTATAAATTTTAAAAATTATGGCTCGTAGCTCTTATCAATGCGTTCCGCATATTTAGATATGCATATGTATGCACTGTCTGTCTACGTGCAAGGGTGTGCGATCAGCACCCAGCGGAGCACCCTGCCTGCGCTCAGAGAGTGAGAGCCAAGCGGCAGTCTGGCTCAGGAAACAGCCGCCATCCCCATGCATCACAGCCCCGGGCAGACGGCCATGTGGGGAAGCCGTGGGAGGTACGCGGGTCTCCGGTGTTTCTCATTAAAGACTGAAGTCGAAAGGACAAATGCTTCTATGCTTTTCAAGGCCATTGGGTAGCAGGACCCCACCGATTCCATAGGCTAAGCTGAAGATATACTTTGTGGACGGCAGCTGGTTTTCTATGATAAGCGAACTAGCGGAAAGCAAAGTTCAGACCCACTAAGGCACATTGGGTTGGTTATGTGGGGAGGGGGGGGGCTCCTTTTCCAGACTTTCTTAGTTCAAACACACCTGAACCAAGAGCACTGATAGAAAAGAATGCTGGGGAACTTGTTTAAAAATATTTAAGGTATGTTTGCTGAATGTAAATAGATGAGTCTTAATAGGCAGCTGGACCATTAACCGTGGATGGGTAGGCATATCAGTGTTGATAGGTGTGTTACTTGGAAATACCCTGCCTACTGTGTTTTGTGTTGTGAGTTTTGGAACTTGAGGTTGCAAGAAAAAAAGTTTTTTTTTTTTTTTTGCAATTTGAGAAGTTTCCAAGTGTTAACAATGAACAGCTTACACAAACACTTCTGGGTTTGGAGTAAGACGTCTCCTTGATTTCCGGTCTGACCTTTTTGTATTAGGTTGCGGCCTGAAATGGCTTACACTCGCTGTCTACACAAGCTGCGAAAGATGAATGTCAGTGACGTTTATCGCATTTCCAAGAAGACAAGCAAAACGGCATTCTATCTACATTCTAATTGCTACATTGCTCTTCCACATATCACTTTACTACATCATGTTGAATGTTGTATTATATGTTGTTAGATATGTTTTTATCTCATAGTTAGTATTTTCATGTCAGCAAGCTGGAAAAGTCTTCCAATCGTATGTATTATCATATATACAGAAATACGAAGATAAGAAAATGAAGCAAGCTAACTTAGCTAAGGCTAACAACATTCTAGCTGCCTAACTGGAACCACAAGTCAATAATGTGTGAAATGAAAGCATTTCTTGTGGTTAGGATTTAGTGTCAAGTGGAGACAGGCTGTCAGGGCAGGTCAGCATGCAAGCCTTGTGCTACGGATGGTTGAAAACGAGTCAAGTGCCACCCATATTAATAATAGGGAGGAAACCGTTTAACATTCACCTTGTTAAATCTACAATTAAGCCTCAAGCCAGATGTCTAAATTTGATTTACTACTTCTAACAAAGTTAACAAGTATAGTGGGCTTTGCTGAAAAACTTACATTCTGGACTGAAATTTAGTTAATCCTACAGAATTAGGAATAACCGCGGAAAACACAAATTTGTCCTTTTCTGAGGATAAGCAATTTATATGTTCAATCACAGAGACTAGAATTCACGCATTGTATGTTTATGAGCCTCTGCTTTTTCAAACTGCCATTAAATTCTTATTGGAGTAATATTATGTGGATTGCTTCCGGGATAGGCTCCGGACCCCCCGTGTCCCAGTAGGAAAAGCGGTTTGGAAAATGGATAGATGGATGGATATTATGTGGAGACCTACACCGAAGGAACTTGCTTGTACACCTGGTATTTGTACTAGTAGATTCTGATTATGATTTTGAAGATGCTGTAGACAGAGGAACACAACAGTTCTTGGAATACTTTTTTTCTTGCCTCGGAAAAATTTTCTGTTTTCAATATCTTCCGGCCAATTGTTTAGGGAAAAAAAAATCTAATGGTACTTTACTACCAACTGTACCGTATATAAACAGGTAGACATGCTGGAGCAGCTGCATTTTTAAATGGAAATAAATAACAGCGCTAAGTGCAAGTAGCCCATTTAAGGCTAATTTTGCATTGTTTACTTTCAGGTGGCGCACATTTGCCTGCTCACGCTGTAGCCTAATTGCTCTTCCCTATATGCAGCTCTAACGATGTACTTCACACTGTACTAAATGAGTTCATGTATGCGTGAAGTGTTTGTGGTGTGTTAGTCTGTATCTGCATTGGATGCTGTTAGTCTACACCCACAGGTCAGGCTCCACCCATTCTGTATTCTCTGTTGCTTTTCTCACCAGGTTTGTGTGCCCCATGACTCTCTACAAATTAGGTGTACCCCCCCCCCCACCACCACTACCTATGTACACTTGGTGTCAGCGCAGCCAAGAGAAAATTAGCAGCAAGGGCAGGAAACGCTAGGGAAAACTCTGGCAGCCTAAGCAGCGCTGCTGCATGTGATCTACACCAGACATGGAGAGTGGATCAGTACCGCTGCTGGCAGGATCGCTGGGACGTCCTTTAGCAGCCGGGTCAGCAGCTGTGCGTGCTTGTAAACAAGTGCATCAGAAATCCCCCCCCCCCCCCCCCCCCCCCCAAGTCGTTTTGATGCGGATTCCTTGCTCTTGTGTAAGCAGATGTACACAGCTATAGAGAACATGTGTGGGCCTTGAATGGTTTCATTAGCATTGGGACTTTGTATCTTCATTTACTGCCTGTTCTCAGGGTCAAAACTGAGGAGTGTAGATGATCACCAGACCACAATACAGCAGACCCTGAGTCATTGATGGCTATTTTTCATACACTCTTGTTTGTCCTCTCATTGTATCAGTTTGATTTGTACGTTTTGCAGGCTCTTTGTATCTGAATTTTTACTTGAATGCCGACTAATGACAGAGCCAGGAAATATTCATTTGTCCCAAGTGTGTTACAGGGTACTGAGGGAAAAGCTTTCAACAAATATTTTAACACCCATCCATCCATCCACCCATTATTATGCTTGTTCAATGTATGGTTGTGGAGGTATATATTTTTGGAAAGAACTCAATGTGTTAATGCAGGCAGTGTGTTTGTGATATTTGCCTGGACAGTACTGGAGGAAGGTCCAGTTTAGTCCCAGTTACAGAGCACTGATTAATTACCATCTCTGGCACAGTGGTTTTTGGCTCTGCGCTGTGCATTTGTACCCTTGATTGAGATATGCCGCGAGATATGCTGTATTCATCAGTATAATTTAATCACATTGGATGGAGAAAGAGATTCAATTAAGATTTTCGTATTGTTGGTTTTGCAGGCATGGTTACAGTTGTAGGATAAGAACGCATAATTAAACTGCACGAGCGCTAACTATCTGCCTGCGTGCCTACATTTTTGTCCTTAGACTATTCCTCTTCCGAGAAAGCAATTACAGGCATAATGTGGGTGTTCCTGGTTTACTAATTTAATCTTCTCTTAACAATGCACACAGGCATTGTGTTTGCGCATTAGCGCCAAAATAGCCCGTCGTCCGTGCCAATATCCAATTACTTAGCATGTTGCTTCCTTGCGTGCTTGCAAACACACAGTGGGTTTGTCACTGTGTTCACTGGAGACAGTTTCGATATTCTTTGAGAACTGTAGCAGCTCTGCACTGTGTATATTGACACTGGTTTCTGCTGGGGAGAAGCCAGTTGGCCCTTTGAGTTGAGACCCTTGGGGAGCTTCTTTTGACTAGAACATCCTTTCACCTGTGAGAACGCTGTTCACAGAAAGGGCCTCAATGTTGCCTCAGGTTATCTAACGTTAATGGAATGCTTGAATCAGTACATAAGATAATGATTGGATTACCTTAAAACTGACCAGTGAATACCTTTAGCGAAAGTAGTGCAAATCCCCTTGAGGTCATCACTCATTTCTGCCAAAATGACTTGTTACTGACCTACTGGTATTGTTTAGTTGCCGGGGGATTATTTTCCCATTTGTAATTCTGTGTTCACAGGAGCAGTTTTGACATACTTTTCCTAGACTGAGTGTACCTTTGGTGCCTTTTAGTTATTTCTGTTCTACATTAATAAGTGAATGATGAATCGCAAAGCAGGTTTTTGGAGCACAGTTTCTTTTATGGAAGAAATTCAGAGCAGAACGTTTTGTGATGGCAGCATCTCTGGAGCGATGTTGCGTCCTGTTGGCCACCAGGGCTTCTGGAAGACCTTCCAGACTGTAGCATTGGTGTGTGTCCTAATAAAAACAATTACTTTGCGTTGAGGAGCTTTTGTAAAATAATTTTCCAATTCCTCTGTAAACCAGACCCCCACCTCCCTACAGTACTGTCTACCACGCCTCTTTCAGCATAGATACTATTGTTGGCTCTTGAGTCAAAGGCAAGTTCTCGATTTTACAGATAGAACCAAATGCTTTTATATGGCTTTTTAAATGTCATTTTTCCTTGTGGGGGAAGGAGCCTCGTTCTCCATGGTTCCCATTAATGTAATGATAATGCTGATATGATTTGTTTATGCATTGTGGATGATTCTTATCAGACTGATGAAGAACATGGAAGCACCTGGGCCTTGTTTGATGATGGCTGTGCCCCTTTATTTAAACTCTGCTACCTGATGCTCTTTGCAGTTCCTGCTGATTTGTCCATGGGAGAAAAAGACGAGCTGTTGAGCATCCGGCGCAGGAAAAAGGAACTGTTGGATGACATTGAGGTACTGTGCCTTTAAGTGACACTCCTGTTTAAAACAGCATGTCACCTACAGTAAGCATGATTGTGAATGTTAGTTCTTTCATTTCCTCTATAGAGGTCTTTCATCTATACTTTAAACACACATTGTTTTGATTGCTGCAGGGGCAAATGCTGCCTTTGTATAGCTTGACACCGCCACAGTGCAAACTGTCCTTCTGAATCATCCTCTAATTGCAATTGATGTTATTTGTGATTAACTACAAATACTTATCCCCGCTTTGTTATTTTTACAGCGGCTGAAGTTTGAAATTGCTGAAGTCATGAGTGAAATCGAACAGCTAACAAATGTGGGTGAGAGGTGAGTGTAGAATACCCATAATCCCCGTGGTTAAACCCAGCTTGTAGGAGGGCCCCCAGGCTGTTTTGAAAGGCTGCTGAAAGACCAGCATAAAAACACTTACTGTGGCTGTTGAGCCCTTTGCTCATGCTGGTTTTCTTTAGCGGTGCACCTGCCTCAGGGAGCTAATGTGTGTGTCCCTATGTCTCAGGCCAGCTGGCTAGGCTGCAGTGGCCAAACACACACACTTAACTATCACACCTAGATCAGTGTTTCCCAGTCCGGTCCTCGGCGGCCCACAGCCAGTCCATGTTTTTGCTCTCTCTGAGCTCCGCGCCAAATAGGCCACGTTTTTGCACCTCCATTATTGCTGGGAGGGAGCAAAAACAAGGACCGTCTGAGGGTCCCCATGGACTGGATTGGGAAACACTGACTTAGATGATCCGCAGAAAAAAGGGGGAAAACATGGCTGTAAGACCAACATGTGCCCTCAGGTAGTGTTTAAAACCAGCCTCTGCTCACTGAAGTGAACCGTTTGTTTACCTCACACCCTGCCCTGTGGTCGTGACATCACGTCTGCCACCTTAGCATCCACGAAGAGGGACAAATCAAACCTCTTTAACCCAAACATCCATTTAACCAGCTTGAAAGGTCATAAATCATGTGGTGTACTATGTGCGTCTAATGCGGTAGCCCTGTTAAGCACTTATTGACATGTTGGATTCATTTAAATGATGTGAT
This sequence comes from Hyperopisus bebe, assembly GCA_026777045.1. NCBI lineage: Eukaryota > Metazoa > Chordata > Actinopteri > Osteoglossiformes > Mormyridae > Hyperopisus > Hyperopisus bebe. Next base: position 12,110,890 of record JAODJW010000045.1, read on the forward strand.
GTTGCAGCAAAACATCGCAGAGAAATAAGCAAATTGCCATGGGAAGGAAGAAGTTTAACATGGACCCTAAAAAGGTAAGTGTGCAGTATTTCTAATGGAACGTACATCTGCTCTAGACAACGTATTGCAATATATTTCACAGCCATGTAATGTTCCTTTTTACGCCTCGTTTCGGATTCCTGTCGCTCATCCTGTTCCCTCCTGTCGTAGGGGATCCAGTTTCTCCTGGAGAACGAGCTGCTACTGCAAACCCCAGACAGCATCGCGCAGTTCCTCTATAAGGGGGAGGGCCTCAACAAGACCGTCATTGGCGAGTACCTGGGGGAGAGGTGAGCCCAGAATGCCCCTTCACATCTTTCCACATTGCAAACCCCCACCCCCCACGTGTGTTCTGAGGCAACAGCGACCGTTTCCTTCTGCAGTGTGCCTACAATCCTCTGTGCTTTTCTGTCATCGACCTCCGGAGGTGTGCACAAAGGAAAGCTTTGATCGTCTAAGCCGTATACCAGCACCCTGGGGGCTACTGTATTATATAGTCATGTGACTGTAGACCTCCTACTGGGGAATATGGTATCACTGTACTGTCACACTGTGCATTCTTTTGGAAGGAGGAAGCATTTTTAAAGGAAAAGCATGAAAAAATTCAATTGTGAAAATATTAGAGTTGCAGCGGCGTAGATCAGTGACCTTTGCAAAGAGCTTGGAACAAACTACATGATAGGGAATTTCCCTATGAAGGGCTGTCTGTTTTAGAGTGTATGGTGACTGTTGTGACCCATAAATGCAAAATGTTTTCATTTCTCCCAAAGGGATGATTTTAACATCAAGGTCCTGCAGGCGTTTGTGGAGCTTCATGAGTTTGCAGACCTGAACTTGGTGCAGGCCTTGAGGTGGGCTTATACACACAAAGACACAAACACACATATATACACCCCTGGATTAAAGAAATGGGCCAAACACAAAATTGTAAAAATTAAGCTTTTACTGGCCTTACTAACATATCATTGGTCAGATAATTAGCAAGAACTAAAAAAAATGCACTCCTGTGACTCGCGCCGCTATTTCCTTGTCGTCGCTCGATGATGCAGTGAACCGTTTTGGGTACAAAGCTGGAGACAGAGATATTGACTTTCCTAGACTTCTTGTACGCAAAGATAAAATCATTAAAAGAGTTAAATGATATAAAATTCAAACTAACACATGTCTGGGTGTTCAACTTTTGCTGTTGAGACCATGAAAATGTTATGTTTTGGGATTGTACACCCAGCTGTCCATGCTTCCCGGGTGTTTACCTGTATTAATGCTGAATAACCGTAATGATCTGTCTCAGCCATGATGCAAGGCTATAGCAGCACTGCATTGGTATTCAGTCATATGTTAAAGCAGAAGAGTGTAATTATTCACGATTTATTTCAAGGACCCAAATCAACCTACAGTTTCACATGAAATAAACCTTGATTAAAGCTTTAATTGGACGTGTGTTACTTAATGATGGGGACAGAGTCTGAGAATTTTGTCATTTTGTGAAAATTGTAGAGTGTACTTGCGGAAACCTAGTTAGTATATCCTATACTACAGATCTAGGCTATATGGTATAGCCTAAAACTGATTAAAAAAATACAGTGCAGTAAAGGCATAAATCAGTAACATTATTATGATTCCCAAGTCTTATGTACTGTAGATAATTGTATGTGCAGTGCAGCAGGTTTGTTTACAAAAGCATCCCCCCAAACAAGTGAGTAATGCCTTACGTTATGATGTTACGACTACTACAGCATCACTAGATGATAGAAGGTTTTCAACTCCATTATAATCTTATGGGACCACAGTTGTAGGTGGGGTTCATCGTTAACCGAAACGTCGTTATGTGGCTCGTGACTTTATTTAATAAATATCCACATAACTGAGGGGTCTTGGGTCATACATTTTTTTTCCCCTTGGGGGGCTTCAGGCAGTTCCTGTGGAGCTTCCGACTGCCTGGAGAGGCACAGAAGATCGACCGCATGATGGAGGCCTTTGCATCACGTTACTGCCAGTGCAACCCGGGGGTCTTCCAGTCCACAGGTCAGAGTTCAAAGGTCGATAGGTCAGACTAAATGGTGTCGCAGGGCTGCCTGTGCTGCAGCTCAAAGCTTTGGGTTACCGTGTACAACAGCCACGCAGGGTCATAAAAAGTTGTGTAACTCCCTCTGTCTCTGCGTATCTGATCCCTGTCGTGGGACATTAGTGGTCTGACTTTCAGCTCAGAAGCCCACTCCATATACCTGTAATACGGCTGACTGAAGGAGTAAGTAGTTTGAATGAGTATGAGCAGCATGATGCAGGAGAGCAGAAACACCCCTGTTCATTTCACTCTCGCCAGAAGCTTTAGCGTTAGCGCTGATTAGGTTCGCCGTCGGCGGCGGCAGTGCTGAGCTTGGCGTGCTGCTAACGGCGCCGGCTCTCTCCGCAGACACCTGCTACGTGCTCTCCTTCGCCATCATCATGCTGAACACCAGCCTTCACAACCCCAATGTGCGTGACAAGCCGCCACTGGAGAGGTTCATCTCCATGAACAGGGGCATCAACGACGGTGGGGACCTCCCCGAGGAGCTGCTCAGGGTAAGACGTCTGAGGATGCGTGTTAGGGTGCCGTCAAGGAGCCTCATTCAGGAAACCCAACGTTTCTGAATCCGGTCCTCAAGGACCCAAAGACAGTCCATATTATTGCTCCCTCTGAGGGAGCAAAAACATGAACAAGCACCACCCTAAAGGGTCCTTCTTTTATAGAACCCTGAAGTGGTCAGGTAAGATTCCCGTATTGACATCAACTGGGGGATTCTTTACAACAGGGCGTGTCTTTGCAGTTCCCGTTTTTCTAGCTGATAATTGAAATAACTGGTTTTGGTTGCTGTTGGCTTGTTGAATGGATGGTGTTCCTCTAATGAAGAACTAACACATTGTTTTAACTTATTATTCGTCATGCTTGTTATAATGTAAAACCAGCTTCTGTAATTGTACTACAGAAAAGCTGAAATTCCCCAGTTCCTTACGCTTTTGAAGGAGCACCCTTCAATGATGCAGAACCTCGTCTGCGGGTAGTGGAACCAGAGACACAGACCAGGCTGTAATATTTCCTCTTGGCATGAAGTAATAAAGTGGAATGGCACTCGTATTTCCTGCAGTGCAAGCCAGAGAGCTGTTATGAATATCTGAGGATGTACGGTTGTGAGATCTATCTGCAAGTATAATGAACGCCAGTACTGCCTTGACATCCATTGCTCTGACTTCTGCTTTTCTACAGAATTTGTACGAGAGCATTAAAAATGAGCCCTTTAAAATCCCAGAGGATGATGGGAACGATCTGACGCACACCTTCTTCAACCCGGACCGAGAAGGCTGGCTGCTGAAGCTAGGTGAGCAAAGCGTCCTTGGAGGAGGCAGCCCCCTAGCTGCCTCTTCTTAACACCCCCCCTCCCATACCCCCACTCCCCCCGCGTTCTTTGTGTCTGTCATTTCATGCCATGTCTTTCTCGAACCAATGACACGATCAGTGGTGCATGCTAACTCCCCAGCCCTGCTGTTAGCTTGGGGCACGAGTAGCCTGCCGCTGGTCATGTGACCTGACTGGGCATGTTGACCTAGGCTTGGTCCTGAACCCATTAGCTGATGCTGCGGTGTCTCTTTCGGTATCATCCAGGGGGTCTTCTTTTTGGTTTTCTTGGTAACCTCTGGTCGGATGCAGAGATTCGTCTCTGAACTCTGACCTACTGGAAAACTTGGGGAGGTTTGAGGAGAGGATGTCAGCTGATGTTAATTCCTGCTTTTTATGGCATGTAGGGGCGCCCTGCTGAGACACTGTTGATGACTCTGTAAACGTTAGTAGTGATCTGGGATTTTCATTTCCATCCACCCCACTGTGCCTGTAAAACAGATACAGGAAGAGGGTCGGTCTTGTGATTCTTCCGCACACGCCTTGGCAGCCTCGATGTTACTGTGCGACTTTGCCATCTAAGCTCCTTTGACTAGGCTTGCAGATTTCGTTTGATCCTCAGGGACCTCGTGAGCGATGCGTCAATGCTTTGGACTCGTATTTAAAGGCGGCATTTGTAGTTGATGGGTTCAGCAGATCGCCTTTTGAAACAAAGCACACAGTGTTTATGTGGATCTTGTCTGGGTCGTGCATGATCATTTCTCTGCTGTTTCCTTCCTGGCTTCTGGTTTTCCTGTGTGCGTTTGGTTTCTGCTTGTGTCGTTGTAATTGGTTTGTCGTTAAATGTTCCTTCTTATTTTCCTTGTGCCCTATGACCTCTCACCTTTCTGTTCTCTGACTCCTGGCTGTATCTGCTTTCTCCTCACCAGGAGGTAGGTAACCTAGAGAGCACCTTCCCCATCTCCTCTGTCCGCTCTCTTCTCATTCCTCCTTAGATGTTTGGTGTTGTGTGTGTGTGTGCGTGTGTGTGTGTGTGTGTGAGATTTTTTTTTTCCTTCCTGTAGAGGTGACATCAGCGCAGTGGTGCTCACTGATTGGCCAGGTTACTGCTGTGTGGGTCAACACATTTCTTAGGTTCTCATTACTCTTGGCAGGCAAACACATTCCTGTAACTGTGTGTGCTGCAAGCGGTGATCTTGTACTTCTTAGTCGCATGATTTATGATCCAAGAATCTTCTCATGATTTTACAGCTATCATCTAGCTGATGAATGAACAAGCTGTTCCTTCAAGTACTGTTTTAATCTGAAGCAAAACCTGCTTGTGTATCCATGTTCGTTTAAGGAACGTTTGAGAAATTTATAAAGTGTAAGAGAGCAGTTCCATGTAGAGATCTAGGAATTCTGTGTTGTAGCACAGAGAGACCAACGAAGACCGGAAAACTTCTCTCATATCTGGTGTCATTCCAGAAGACCCTACGACGTCCACTCCTTGCTAATTATAGGAGGTGTTTTGATGAATCAGAAGGTAAAAGTAGGTGATGCAGATATAGGTCACAGTAGTTGGCGAAGGAGGTGAGAAGACGTGGGCTTGATTAGTTTCGTTATGATGTCGCTATGATGTTTTAATGCTGTATAATTGCCGCACACTGACCTGCGCAATAATACCAGGCTGTTTCGTTGTCAGGTGGCCGCGTGAAAACTTGGAAGCGGAGATGGTTCATTTTGACTGACAGCTGCTTATATTACTTTGAATACACAACAGTAAGTTATTTTTTTTATATAAATTGCACTCACACCAAACATGGATCTTGAACTAAGCATTGCTGCTATGCAATGAGCCTTTTCATCATAAAGAAGCAACTCAATAAACGCACCTATTCAGCTCACCATCTGTGTATCCTTTAATGAGATGTAGAAATGGTCCTTATTAGTGCTGTATGAAGCACTAAAAACATGCAGCACTGATTGTGTGTGTCTCCTGCTTCCATCTCACCTGCGTCTCTCTCCTCGCTTCCTTTCAGGATAAGGAGCCACGTGGCATCATTCCGCTGGAGAATCTCAGCATCAGGGAGGTGGAGGAGCCCAGGAAGCCTGTATGTACTGGGAACCCTCTCCCTCCCCGTGTGGTGGACATATGGTCCACGCACACACCCTAAACATGCGTCTGTGGACCGTAGATCTTAGGCTGCATATGTCTGCCTTACAGAACTGCTTTGAGCTGTACAATCCCAATCACAAGGGCCAGGTGATCAAGGCCTGTAAGACTGAGGCGGACGGCCGTGTCGTGGAGGGTAACCACGTGGTCTACAGGATCTCCGCCCCTACGCCGGAAGAGAAGGAGGAGTGGATCAAGTCTATCAAGTGAGAACTTCGCTTATCCCATGTTGGCGTAGGATCTGGGGTCGTGAGTAGGGAAGACGGCAGAACGTCTTCGGGAGAAAGATATACTACATGGCCTTTAGCGCCCCCCAGTGTTATGAGTGTGTATGTGCGGGGAGAGCTTTGCCACACTGCAGTCTATGCATGCTTGGGAATAGAATCAGCCTGCAGACACTGCCACTAGGTGGCCCTCTCTCCCACTAGGAGGTCTAGGAAAAGAATGTGTTCATTACCCCAAAGCGGCCCCATTGGGTGTGAATTATTTGAATCAGATGGATAAAGGTGATTCAATACCTGTCAGTCGTGTCACTGGCTGTATAGATATTGCTTCTGCATGGCACCTGTAAACAAAGCAATGTTTTCTTTCTAGATATGTGCAGGAACTGGGTGGGGGCTCCGAAACCATGGAAACCAAACTGGGTCACTGGATGTTTTTCCTCGGATCCTGTCGATCCATTAGCGTGCCAGCGAATCAAGCTCTTTGGCAGGTTGCTGACCTGCTTGTGCTTCTCTGCAGGGCCAGTGTCAGCAGGGATCCCTTCTATGACATGCTGGCGGCCAGGAAGCGACGCATAGCCAGTAAGAAGTGAGCGAGCACCCTGCACAGCTGCGATTCCCAGCGCGCTGGCCGTAGCTGGGCCACCAGGGGGCACTGTGGGACCAGCCTTGTGGGCTCAGCAGAAGGACTGCAGGGATGGTGGGATCCCCCGTGCGGCTCGTAAGAAGCCCCACCCACACAGTATTCCTCATCGTTTCGGTAGCCGGTTTCTCTGTGTTTGTTCGTCTGCTGATCCAATCACCTGAGTGGAACGGCCACACTGACCAAGATGCATTCGGCATGGAAGCCGTCCTCCACTAAACGCACAAGCGCATATAGGAAATCACGGACGGATGTTTAATGTTTCCACAAAAATGTCCTTGATGGAAGCGTCAGCATGGAGCGCTGAGTGTTGAATGAAGAATGAAGAGGCATTAAAACCCATGGTTTGGCAGAGTGCAGTTCTGTTCTCGTTTGTCTGGTACCTTTACAATCCATCAGCATCGGCAGTCTTATGAATAGTAGATTCGAGACGCACATCGATAATCAGTCACAGCGATTGACTTCAGATTTTAGCTTTAATGCCAACAAGCAGCTTATAATCGACCAGACCGATGCCAGGTCACATTTTCTGAGGTCAAGAGATTCGCATAATGAAGTGGTGGGAGATGTTCTGTGACACCTCGTGCTTTTCCAGCGTACAGAGGGTGTGTTTGTGTGCCCCCCAGGGTCTGTCTCCATGCACGCTTTCATTTCTTTCTTCGGCAGCCGTCCACTTGAGTTCCTAGAACCCGCCGCAGTCCAAACCGTCGAATACTTGATATTTATTTTGTGCAGTTGCTAAATTCTATTGTAAACTGTTTCATTTTCTTAAGTTATGTGTAAATGATGTATAGGTATTTTTGGTGTGTAAGTTAAAGGTAACGCCCATATTTATAGGAATTGCTTGGTATGGGATTCTAAAGATCGTGATGGTGGTGAGCAAGCGACGCAGAAACCAAACAATTTACACATGGCTGTATGGTAAAGCCCTGAGCATGCGCATAGTGGTTTTCATGTGCCTTCTGGGGATGACCTGGGTGCAGCTATGTATATATACACAAAGGATATCCAGACCATCCTATGTTAAATATTACATGAACCTCATTAAAATGCACTTATTTGTTGACTGGGCATTGGAGCGTCTTTCCTGAGTACTTCTGCTGCTATCGTTTCCCACATTCCAGGGAACAGCAGCATGGATTACACTGAAGCAAACACTGAAGTGCCAGACAAATATAATTTGCTCCACAGCAGCTCGCTGGATTAGATGAAGATGAGGATAAACTCAGGAAGTGCTGTCCTATGTGGAGTCGAGAGCTGTATGAGTGCGGACTTTAAGGTGGAAAAAGCCAAACACCCAAAGGAGCCCGTAAACAGCTTTGAGAGGCATGAATTTGGTCACGCGACCCAAGCTTGTGTGTGCAGAGGATAACAGAATCTTTCATAGCAAGTAATATAGGATGTAATGGTTTATCAAAACTCAAGGCTTGTATGAATTGTAGCTGGCAATTTATATCAAGTGGACAAGATAAAATAAACCTGGAACCTTACAGTCAAAATCAGATAGTCTCCAGGTTCCATTTGGAAGGAGGTCTGACACTTCGCTTGCATTAGGGATGGGGGGACCTGAACATGTGGGATTTCCAATCTGGAACTGCTTCCTATTTGCTGGACTCGTCCACCAGCCTGCATTAGTCCCACCCATATGCACTGATGCGTGCAAAAAGGTTGATCAGAACACAAACAGATCATCCATCCATCTTCCACCCACTTGTCTAGGTCAGAGTTGGGGGGGGGGCACGGTTTGAGTAAACCCTGGATGGCATGCAGGTCCATTTGTAGGACACATGCACACAATCATACACTATAGGCAATTTAGGGAAACCATTTACCATAACTGCATGTCTTGGGACTGTAGGAGAAAATCCAATCGACATACAGAGAACATGCAAACTCCGCTTACACAGAGCTAGTCAGAGCCTTAAACCTGGGGGCATGAGGCCATACTGCTAGCCACAGCATTAGTGTGGCACCTATAGTGCAGTATTAACCCCCCAACTGTATTACTGCATATTTTATCAGTTAATAAAGGAGCATTTTCAATATCCCACAAAGATTAAAAAGATAGAGGCACTCAGTACATGGGAGAGACGTGTTTATTCCCAGCCCAGTGATGGCGGCGCTCAGTGCAGTAAGGAGAGAACGCAGCGGAAGAAGCCCGAGTTTTCACAGGACTTCAGCCACTTCTGTACATTACTGGGGGCGCTGGGTGCCCCCCCAGACCGCAGGAGGCCACAGGCACACAGCACATCAGCCAGGCAGAGCTCCGGACCGGCCAGCCAGGCGCCCCGGCACAGGGCCGCGTTCAGAGCCTTCACCACCGCCGCACGCTCATCGGCCCCGCCCTCCACCAGCTGGAAGAGCGCCGCGTCCACCCAGCTGTCCACCAGCGTGGCCTGGCACGGATCTGAGGGCGGGCTCACCAGCAGCTTGTACAAAAAGCGTGCCACGTTTCCCTCCCCCTCCACCGGGCACATACTGCGCACGCTGAACTTCATCTGCACCCGGGGCACTGAGGGTGGGGCAAATACACAAAGGGGAGGGATATTACCACGTTTAGGAACACTGAAGCAAATCTCAAACTTCAGCAAAGTCTATAGACAGGTGGCAATTTTAGTTCTGTCTGGGTAGAACAAAGGGTAGCACAGAGAAGGAATGGATGAGGAATCTCACTTCCTGACTGGTGTGTACTGAGTATGTGTTTTGTTTTTTCTCTGCATTCCTTATTAGGGATAATTCTCACAGGGCAGTATGTGTTGTTATGAAGTGGCTTCGTTGGGTAATGATTAAAAAGGACGACATGACTGCGTTTAGCGGCCCTCACGGAGCCGGCTCTGCCTGAGGCGCCAGCGGCTCCTTACCCTCCTTCCAGATGAGGGTGAAGCCGAGATCGAAGTCCTGCCGCTTGTGGCTGTGAGGGTGACTGGGGCCCAGGCAGGACAGCAGCGCCGGGGGAACGGCGGAGACGGAAGAGTGCACGTGTACGTTGGACAGGACCCGGTAGCGTTGGCAGAGCATGTCGTGGAGAACCAGCAAGGAGAAGGGAGGCTTAGCTGGGTTAGCATTGATGACGATGTCCCTCAGAACGCCGAGATCCTGCAGGAAACAGCCAAGTGCTCACGTTCCTCAACACTCAAAGCCCCCACCCCAAACATAAGAACCTAACCTATATTTTATTTAATTCCAATTACTACCCTCATGAATAAGTTCTACACAGAAACAAAGATACCGATGCAATTACAGACAAGATTATTTTTTAATGAAACACACTAAAGTGATGAACCACTACACAAGTACAGCAGCATGACTTGCCTGACCCAAAAGCGAGTTCAGGTCCAAGGGACCAGTGAGGGCACAGCCCGGAGGAGTGTGTGTCAGGCCAGTGGCATCCAAGTCCGCGTCTGGGCTGCTCACGGTCTTAGCCAGCCCATCCACCGCAGCCTTCAGCTCGTACAGCCTCCGCATAATCTCATCCTGTCTGGACTCGAGAGCCTTCACTGCTGGGTCTACCTCTCCGTTCTAGGGGAAGGAGAAAAGCAAGTTACCATACGGAATGCAAACTACTTCAGCACTGTACCCACACAGTAAACATGCATGTCAATGTGCCAAAATCAGTATCATACCTGAAACTATCACTCATAATAAATCTTGCTTTCATTTTGGTACATCTTGTGGCCTAGTACATAGATTAAAAAGTGCCTGGTCTGTGTATAAACTGAAAAGTATTAAATAAAAAGCAGCTTATATTCTTGATATAATGTACATCAGGGTAGCCAATCTTATCCGCAAGGTTAGAAAAAATTTAAATGTTAAATATTCATTGACATAATACGTACGACAGTCAACATTAAGTACAGAATGAATTATTTTATGTGCCACTAATAATCGAGCACGATTTCCTTAAGTATGTAGACCTTATGTGAATTACCTGGTGCGCATGCTCGATGCAGCTGGTTTGCTGAGCGTGGATATTCGGTAGTTTGTACATGCAAGTCGGTAAGTCAACCTCTATGTTGGCCTCACTGATCGGCTTTACCTTGTACATTGAAACGGTTTTCGGATGTCTAATTCCAGAAAGAAAAAAAAACACAAAAAATCCTTTGAAATTGTCAGCTAATGGCTGACTGCACACCCAGCCGCTTTACCCACAGTCGAGGACGGACATCTCCGTCACATCCGGTATGACGTATAAAGCGCGCGACGTCGAAGTTGATATTCGGTGTTCTACTTCAAGTTTAACTGTATTTTATTTGTAATAGACGTTGTTCTATTGGCAGTTATTGTTTTATTGTATATATCTCTATGGTGTGTTTGTCTCGAGTTCCGTTTTTTGAAATGTATACATGACTGGGTATATACAATAATAAGGACAATTTAGAGACAACAGTTCACCTAATCTGCTTGTGTTTGGACTGCAGGAGAAAACCGAAAACCTGGAGTTGTGATAACACGCTGCTACTGACTACTGTGGCCATTCCCTTGATAGTCTATGATTAACAGTTTAATGTCATGACTATGGTCACTGTAGCCCAAAAAGCAGAGTAGGTTCGCTGTCAGCAGAAAATTGGATTGCCCATTTGCATATTTTACTGATAAATGTTGTGCTTCACTGTGTGACATTTTCATGGTTTCTCATCTTGCACAACTGACTCAGGTAGGATGACAAGGCCAGAGCATGCAAGTGTACCAAATGCGAGTTGCCAGGGCAATTTCAGAAGGAACATCAGACATCTTTCTCCTGCATGCAAATCAGGTTTCTCCTTAATGCTGGACTGAATCTGAAGCTGTGCTGCGGTCTGGATGCAAAGCTGTCTGAAACACAGATATGTAGGAATATCAGAGATGGCCATAACCAAATGCGAAGTACGTAAATGTTGGGATGTATATTTTCAGGGAATTAACTAATGTCTGAAACTGTGGATGCAAAAAAACACCTTATGTATTTGAAATAAATTAGCATCCATTCACAGTAGGTTTTATTACAATTACAGTTAATACATAAAATCATGGAAACTCTTATTTTTTGGGGAGAGTTCAGTGTTTCTTCACCATAAAATGATTGTGATGTCAGGAAAACCTTCAGTGTCGATGTCTCCAGGTCTCATTGCTGCACCCACCATACGACAATAAACCTCGGGATCCCAGTTGGCAACCCCCCCCAGGCCACCATGTGGTCCCTTCCGGAAATAGCCGTCTATCATCTGCCCGCAGCCAGGTGTTACTTGGGCATCCTCATGGCTTGGTACAGTTTGTTCATTCTTGCTTTCTACTTTCTATTATAGATACTGTCTACACGCTTCTGTGGATTTCTTGCATTCCTGCAGGGCAAAACAAAGAGGTTTAATTAAAACACAGGGCTGATTTTGCTGATCTGTAGCTTGTCCCCCTTAAATTATTCACGCTTCCCTGAAGCGCGGAAACACGGATCGCCTGGCGGTCGGCTGTGTCTGGAGGGGAACCCGAAGCCAACACGTTTTGTCTGCGGCTGCGGCACTTTAAATCATGCAGGACCCTGAGCCGTGGGGCTGCCGCACGGTCGATTACGGTGATCGCCGTTCACCATGTCAGTGTCACACCTTGGACAAAAAGAAAGAGTATATAACAGTCTACCTCTGCCCAGTGCTTTAAAGAACATTATGTGTTTCACACCTTGGGTAAATAGACACTTGGCAGCCAAGTATTCTCATTACTTAGGAGATAGAGGAGAAGCTTTCTGAACGCTTTCAGTTCAGAATTGCATAGCTGAAATTTTAAGATTAAGACATTATTATGGGTTGTTATTTCTAAAGAGTTTTTTTGCCTATAAATTAATTTGTTGTCATATTAAAATATGTTAGTAACTGTGGTCCAACTTTCAAAAACAACCCAGGCTTATAGCTAGAAATTCCAGCCCCCCTGACAAAATATCACCTTGACCCCCCCC
>JAODJW010000045.1:12142243-12158952 GCA_026777045.1 Hyperopisus bebe
TGCTTATTATAATGTCGTTTTGTTTGTGATTGTGTAGTTTTGTGAATGTGCGGTTGTTCTTATGCTTATTATAATGTTGTTTTGTTTGTGACTGTAGATCTGGAGCTGGGTTGTTGTGACTGAGTGCTTTTAGTTTGGTTGTATAGTTGTGAGGTAGTATCTTTGCTTTTGGGGTAGCCCTGTTGAAGGAACAGTATTTTTACTCATAAATTCCCTGTAAATGTGTGTGGTCCTGTGCTTGTCTATATGTGTCTGTGATTCTGTAATTGTACTTTAGTGCCCCAGCTTGGGCAGGCTTACCTTGGCAGTCCTTGATGGCTGCAGTAATGTCAGCTTCATTCAGAACACCAGCAAGGGCCATTGTTGTGTTTTTTCACTGGAATACATACAGTAGATAAGATAAAATAGTTAATTTCCGTTGAATTCTTTTTCGGAAATACATTGTACATTTGAGTCATTGTTTCAAATGCCCTGCACCTTACCACATTGTGTTGTCAGCATTCTAATTAGTATCATTTAAATTAAGCATATCAGAGCTCAAAACAGCAATTTAAGAGAAACAACAACACTCAAATTCTGAAGGCTAGACTTGCATCCTTTTGCACAGCATGCAATAAACTAAATTCAGAAATCAGTAATTCAGTAACGCCACAAAATATATCCTCTCGTGGACTAGTCGGTTTTTTGATCAATTCACACGTCCTTCTGAATTAATTTAAACTATTACTGGCAGTTATCAGCAAGCTCATGCAATCATAGGGTAACAACCAGCAAAAACTTCAGCTAATCAAACAATGAAGCGTATGCACTTGAATTGCCTTAAACGTCCGGGAATATTAAAAATGCTGTTAAAAGCTTCCTCTTCTATATAAATTGTCTTCCAGTTTCACTTAATTATTTTGAAGATGCTCCGTCGTCTGTTCTGTGAAAGTCTAATTAAACCAATTCACGGTCACATCCCATCGGAATTAGCGCGCCATCTGAACATACTCCAGTAAAATGTCTTCGCATGCGTCGCCTTTTCCATCTGTATAGCAATGCCTGTATGACTTAGATTGCCTCGGAGATTGGGAATTGGTGTGTGGCGATCGGAGCCTGAGTCTTCAGAAGGTCTGCCGGAAGTATGTGCGTCGCCCCCTTTCCCTCGGACTCTGCCCCCAACTTACTCACCTTGGAGCTTCCGTGAAACCCGAAATGAGAACCGAGTCGCCGCTGTGGGTTCCGCGTATTTACCCTTCTTATATACCTGCGACTCGCACCAAATACAGCAAGGTTTTGTAATGGATACCAATGCGCATCGCTGGGAATACTTTGGTGAAAATGTGTCCAGTTGTCAAATTGAGCTATATTTAACTTAACAGATGAGGATGCTGAGATGCATCCTCATCTGTGAAATCCGCTGCTAAGGCACGATGTCTAAAATGCGCTTACTCCGTCGCCTACACGCCACGTTATTAAGTCAAATAGTGCAAAGTATTCTTAGATCTTACATTCTGCTTATTTATTTATGTATTATTATTGTCCAATCTAGCCTTAAGAAAAAAAACGGTAGTCAGAATATGATCTGAATTCTTAGATGTTATTTATGGCAGGGTGTGAACTCTTAAAAGATTAAATTTCAGTTTCCAAGGCAGAATGCAAAGCTTCGGGATATGTGTATATATGAATCAGCACAGAGTCATATGGCGGTCTATGGTGTTTCGTAATCTGAAAGTTTTTTCGCCACCGTCCGCTCAGCCTATTATATACCAATGATGAGTACTCGTTTTTATATTTTACAATCAATATCAGTCTGGAATTTACAACAGATTCCAATGCTGACTTAATTTGGTTAGTGGCTTGACTTTTAACCTCGGACGTGAGTATTTGTCAGACCTTTAGCTTAGACTAAAAAAAAACGATATTGACACCAATGTTGTTGTTACAAAGCAGGGACGAAGACATTGAGCATTAAATGTTGTACACATCAGCGTTGTACACATCAGTTCCGGCCTGGTTTTGAAATGTATTGGGCCAATTAAAACATGACTGGCTAGAAACAATACGAGAGATCTGTACCGTACGTAAATTCACTGTGCAACACAGTTTAATGTGGTTTCTTTAATTTTAAGACTACTACTGCTCCTGTTACACTTCCAGTCAGGACTCTATACTGGTCCTTATGTAGGCTAATTAAGGACCTTATAATACTCTGAGTTATTTTCATAGTACTGGGTCTCCCACATTCCTGTGCAGCGTTGACAGGTTTATAGCAATGGTTATTAGATTAAAGTATTAAAGTACACTTTTGAATACACACATTCCAAATTACTAGCGTTTATTACATCATAACGATTTTGGATGATGTCACTATAACAGTGCCGCCTTTGTGATTGCGTAGGCTGCATGCTGATTTGTCCTGTTTGCTGTTGTATTGCTTTTGAATCTGCATCTGACGATGCTGACAGATGACGTTTTGAGTGATGTACTCAGATAGTGAGATATTTAACGTTAACTTTTTTTTCAGCCACTGAGCTGTCAGTGTTGGTTCAGTACTGCTGAGGTAAAATGATTTAACGTTGTTGTTATGTGAGTTCCCCCCTCCCACCGAGTAGAGTTATTGATGTTTTACTCTGGATGACACAGCCTTTTGCCCGATGACCTCTCAGACATGGGTGGCAATAGCCAAAGTGTCACAGAAAGCGAAAATATAAAATATATTAATGGCAATCTCAACTCAAACCATTTTAATTGATCAGAAGTGAAGTTCAAAATACTTCTGCAATTATTTATGATACTTCGTTACTCTTATATATAGGTCTATGGTTATTTCAGGATAAGCATCTATTAGAAATAGTTCCGCTTTGCTCCATGTTGAAGCATCGTATGCGTAAATCCAGTGACAATTACTACGCGATGTAGTAGCTATTTACAAAAGTATCTGACATTTCACGCGAGGATACTCAGCAACACACTCAACGCAGCCTGCGTTTTCAGCGTCTCCGTTGTCCTTAGACGGTTTTAACAAACTGACCGCCAGATCCTGAGTTTATGGTCTGAAGGAGTAGAGTGACACGTCTTTCTAAAAGTGTCTCTTGGCTAATGGAATTAAGTGGCCTGTAAACTGCCTTTGTATGGGTTGGATATAGTGACACCTAATGAGAAGGTATGGAGCTATAGGAGCCAGTGTCCTTACGGCGTGACCGCACAGTGATCGACTGCACTGAGAAACACTGCATCTAAATCAATACGCCTCTCTGTGTACGTATCCTGTCATGAAGGTGAAGCAAAATATCGCGCGTTAGATATTCAGATATTTTTTAATTCAGTGTTTTTATTAGGTCTATGATAATACCAAATTTAGTGGGAAACAACAGGCTAAATGTTAGCAGCCTCAGAAACTGATATGTAACAATTAAGTAGCCTATAGGCCTAAGAATTGTAAGAATTACATTACCGCCGTCTTCTTCATTGCTTAAAAATAAACAAGGCATCCTCATCCTTGCAACTCGTAAAATTAAGTGTCTGATCATTTGACATTCAATATGCAGTGTTTTATCGCATGTACATATTTCATTATCTGTGAAATCTATATCCCCGCCACCCTGAATAACACGCGGACAAGCGGTACAGAAAATGGATGGATGGATGAAAATATATATTAGCTTCTTTTTAAAAAAATGTGCTCTGGTGCATTAGAGGAAACGCAAACGCTCATTAGCGTCCAACCAGCAGGAGGCGGTGTTAGACTCAACTTTGAAATGAAAATGGCGTGCCGCTTGCGTGACATTTTTTAAGAGAAATGCGAGAAAGCATTTTTTTTCAGCCTGGATACAATCAGGCGTTTTACATCTCACACGTCCCTAATACCAGGATTTGCGAAATAAGAATATCATTGTATTAAATAGGTGTTTTTGTAATTCATTTTTGCTGGAATGCAGGGTTTCAAACTTTTCTCCAGTGTATTTGCCCAATCTACCTCAACACACACATTGTTCCGTTTTTCATGTATCCTTCTAAAAAAAAAAAATAATAATAATGAATGATAATCTGTTAAGAAAAGTACAGCAGACAAAACGAGAGAATGCAAAACTTTATTTAAAGATTCCTTATTTCATTTTTATTAGTTTTTGTTGCATACGTTTCACCAAATTGTCGAAGCCCAAGGACCAATATTCAGACTTCCTCACTTCTTTTCATTAATGAGCAAAACTGAAAAAAAAAAATATGCAAAGGAGAGAGAAATAAAGGAATTTTGAGAATTATGATGCACCGGGTTTTGAACATTGTTGTCATAATTGTCCATTATTATCATTCGTTAGATAATTCTGCAGCAGTTCTCCGATGTGGACCCAGGGAATGTACCTTCCATTCCTATCTTGCTGTCACCTTCTTGGTCCCCAGTGCTGAGAAAATCTTTGGTATCAGCCTCAGTAAGGTATCTGGCCCCAGACGAAAAGCTCTGCAGGAAAAGCCTACAGAGACAGACGAAGGGAGCGAACTAAACAAGCCGCAAGACGGCTTCTCCGGGACCCAGGACTCACCGTGAGTGCTGTTCTGCAGAAGCATCCTGACACATGGTTCATTAGGCTACCTTTCTGACCGTAAAATAGACAGTCGGTGAAGAGCAGCACACATTGAGCGTGGACTATAATGAGCTGAATGACAAACACAGATGGCAGCTGCAGCCGTAGCCGTCACACTCCTTTCTCACAAGTTCCTCCGCCTGAGTGAAGCCACTGCAGTACCGCTTCAGCACTGAGAAGACCCTCCGTCCATCTGCGCATGACCTGCTAGACAGGCCTGCTTGAGTGAAGAATGATTGGTGGTTAAATTTTGGCTGCGATCATGCATTTCGCGTTTACTGTTTGTTAATGTTTCATGAAGTGCACAGGATATCTATATCAGATATTGTGATCTTTCATTAGAGCACTTTATTACAATAGTGGGCAAAATTATGGACACACCCAGCATTTTTGGCATTATGCTTTTAAAATTACTACACAGATATTGGTGGTAGTGTTTATAAACCATCGAAGAATGTTTCAAATATCATATATTGCATGATTAAATAAGTAACTGGAGCAGCAGTTCCTGAACAAAATTTCTGCAATCTCTAAAACTTGGAAGTGTTTCCACAACGTTGACCGCTTTATTAGGTACATTTGGCACCGGGTAGGATCCAGTTCTGTCTCCAGATCCACTTCAAGAGTGGATGAGCTGTGTGTTTGGAGGAGTCATTCTACCCAGCTTTTGCGCTCTTGGCGTCCCCTAAGCAAAGTGTTTTCGGCCCCAGAAATGCCACGGAACGTATACGCTTTGTTTGATCCGCACACCGATCTCTGTAAACTCTAGACACTGAATGAAAATCCCATGAGGGAGGCTGGGTCCCCCCCACATACAGCCCCCCCAGTCACACCATGTCCAGGAGCGCTTAGGTCAGGAGTCCTAGCCACACTGATGCTGAGTCGACCAGTAAGTGAACCTCTTAGTCCCGTCTGCATACTGTATGTCTTCGGTTGCAGTCACATGATTCACTGCCCAGAAGAGCGGAGTGTTTGCTGTTTTCATTAGTAAGCAGGTGTACCTAGTAAACTAGCCGCTATGTGTATATACAACATGTACACACACGTAAATATAATGTACTGTGACTGTACATTTTCTTTACACAAGGAATTCTTTGTTTAAACTACAGGAAATTATTAATGCTTTAAAGATCAGCATTGGTAATTTCCATATGTGTTGATGCTATATTTAAGCAGTAATTCCCACTGGTATTTATGCTACACATGAAGTCAGTGACGTTTATTCTCAGTACTTTTGAAGGCAACCAAATCCTCCAGTAAATGCTGAAGTGCTGTTAGGTGCACTGCATGATTTAGAGGCCTCCCCAGCACCCAGTATAAACAAACTGATACACTGGTGGTGATTATCACTCCCAAGGTAACCAGTCCCTTGCCAGGTAACCTTGCCCCCTGCCCCCAAGACTCAAGCATTCCGGTTGCCAGGTTACCCCATCATACTTTCGCACACCCAAAGTACCCTGCTCGCCAGGTGAATCTATTCCATCCACTTCTCAGCCAAGTGTTCTGGCTGCTAAGCAACCTCCCTCCCCCCATCCTGCGCACCTTGACACTTCCGGACTGCTGTCCGGACAGCTATAAGACTCTGCGGATCTGTAAGGTTCTGTGGATCTGTAAGGTTTACTATTCACGCTGAGACCCACACAGACACAGTGTTGTTCTGTCACAGCAGCCTGCACTTAGTGAGGTATTACATAAGCAGGCAGACAAGGCCATATGCACAGCTGTTGTATTCATTAAATCACAATTACGTGCTGTGTGTGCTCCCTGTGTAATTAATTTTTACATCTGACTATTTTTTCCATAGACGCCACATGTGTAACGATGTAGTCAATTTGTGTAGTAGTTTCCTTAACATTTTTGCAGTTTTTTGCAATTTAAACAATGAGCACATACATACAAACACACACACATACACTCACACATAAATACAAGCCATACACTAGCATAACAATCAGCCACATTTCAGCAGATTCTCAGTGCACTGACTATTATAGCGGTCGCTTTTCTCTTGGAATAGTCGTGCTAGGAGCTCTTGTTCCTTTTTACTTTTCAAAGGCTCTGCTCCACTTGGGTCAAAACCACAAAATCCAGAGTGACGTTGGGTCTCTGGAGAGTCATTTGTCACCGAATACCTGCCCCTTCATTAGCTAATCAGAGCAGATAATCTTGAAATGTACGCCATGAGACCTTGCTTGGTAACCTCACAGGCTGCAACACTGCAAAAGACTTCGACAGTCAAAAAAATATGTTTAAATGACCTTCGTGTTTGTGTAAAGCTATGCTATTATGTCTGTCAAAGTGTGTCAGCTTAGCTGCTTCAAAACCTCTCCTAACATCACCCCAGTTTTTGCAGCAACCGTCCAATAGATAAATGTACTTTTGACTCAACAACTAGCACATCATGTTTAGCTAATCAATACCCTACTGAGTTATTTAACAAAATAAGTTAATTTATTAATTAGGCTGGTGATGAAATTCAACAAATGCATCACTGAGGTATCCCTGAGGATAGATTTGGGAACAAAATTGGTGTTCAACTTGACACCCAACAAGATTTCAGTAACTTTTTGGAGAACAGAAGAAATTCTGGCTTGTTTTATTTTATTACTCTTAATTTGCATATATTCTAATGCTAAATTGTATGTTTTATTTTCTGAGCAAATGTACACTATCCTACCCCGTAATGAATAGTTTTAAACATCTTTGACTGCCAATGGCTTTTTGCACAGGACGTATTCACATAGACAGCCATAGAAAAAAATTAAGAGTCCACTCTATATTTTTAAACAAATCTGTATTTTTAAATCCTGGCTTAATCCTGGTTCTGCTGGCAGAAGGCTACACTGAGCAGCAGTACACAAGATTAAGGTGAGGCAGGAGACACTGGAAACAACCAGAATCCAGCCAGGTAGAGGGCAGAAGCTACTTTCTAATGTCAGAGATGACTGTCAACTTATCGGACAGTTTCTCGTGCATCATAGGATGACATCAGGTGACCTTCATAAAGAATGGGAAACATTAAGTGCAGGTGTGAAGTGCACTGCTAATACAGTTCATATCAGGCTCCTAGAAGCAGGATTGAAGTCCCATAAAACAAGGAAGAGGCCCTTCATCAATGAGAAGTAGGGAGAGCCAGGCTGGAGTTTGGAAAAAATATATATTACTCACAGATGCACACCTATAAACTGAGAAATGAGTGAAACAAAAATTGTGCTGTGGTCTCTTAATTTTTTCCATGGCTGTATATTCAAATATATGCCTTGAAAAAGACATTGTTTATTACAGGGGTTAATTTGAATTTTTTTTTATTTTTTAATTTATTTACACATTCATTTATTTTTTTAAAGAAAAACAGACCTGAAGCTCAAAAACCATGTCAGCTTAATAACTGCAGCTTATATCGTTTGCATGGGAGAGGCTGCAATGCAATCTCACCCCTACAACTGCAGAATAGTTCATGTATCACCAAAGGACAGTGGGGGCACCATGCAGACCTCCCCCACGCTAACACCCCCCCCCACCAAACAGGATGCTAAAGTCCAGGGGAAGCACATACAAAAAAAAAGATAGCGATTTCAGTCGGTTGCAAGTTACAAGAAGATTTGGTTTCATCTGTGAGTCATTGCTTGAGGTCATCACTCTCAATGGGTTTGATCTGTGATGAAAGTCAATCATTAATTATTTATAATATTTGGTATATCATAATTATCAGTGATTATTCGTACAAGTTGTCTTGTTTTAAATCGCTCAATATAATAAACTGAAGACAGAAATCCCAGCTTTATGATATACACTGGGAATTATTTGAAATATTTTATTAACACCTATTCTACTATTTTTCGTATGATATATTTACAGTCCCAAATATATTATTTATACTGCTTGTATTTTGATGGTTGGATTTCAAGTGTTACATTTTTTCTAAATTTACTATTAAATCGTTTCAATATGCGTAACATACGCATGTGAAAAATTTCAGGGTGCCTTGTTTTATGATCTGGGAAATAAAATAACCCATTTGATGCCGGTGTTTCGCTCTTCCCAGTCTGTGTATCCGGCATTGCAGAAATATCTCACATGGTTGTCAAGTGACTGATGCGCCGATACCCATACCCTGCTTGCCAACACCCAGGACTCCATGCGTGCCGAATGATTGGATGAGGAAGCATGCGTTGACATCGCACTGCGGCGTGATTGGTCACGTCGCCCGGCGTACGTCCGTATCCATCGCGCAGGCGCCGCCTCCTGTGACATCACTTGGTGGGAAAATGGCGCTGGGGTCGGTGGTGTTTAACTGTCTGAAATTTTTGTTTAATTAATGTTAGGTAGAGTGGCGTTTCTCTCATCAAAATGACACTAAGATGTACACGCAAACACACTTTAAGTGTCAAGACGTTTGTTTAAAGACAAAATGAAGCGTAGTCGCGAAAGAGGAACTGCTAGGCATCTAGCTAGTTAGCCAATCCAGCTACCTGGTTTACGACGCAGTAGAAATGAACGACTATGGCAATACTGCGGATCGTTTTATCTGAAACATATTAACGTCTTACTTAGCAAGTTTCATAAAGCCATACGTATTTATATGCTGTAGTAATTACAATGATTGAAATGGGGATCCGCGGCGGATGTTTGATGTGGGTATCGATTTTGGTCTTGTGGGCACCGAGGTGGGCTGAGGGGGCACCTCTTCCGGATTCAGCTACAGGTAAGCAGGTCTCTGCTCGTAGTGACAAGTGAACAGTGAATGTTTTCAAAGTGGCAAGATGAACATGATTGATACTGTTCATCTTTTGAACATGATTAAATTATTTGGGCTTCTACTCACGGCGATACCGGTTCACAGTACTGTGTGTTTACTGTTTACGTCTTTACTTCCATAACAGACATAGGGCTATTTGTTTCTATCAGTCAGTCAGTGATCTGATTTCCATCTTTCGTATGAACATTGCAACCTGAAACTATTGATAAATTGGCAAACGTCAATCAAAGTAACCAAAAAGTTCTGTTTGATAGTTAAAGTATGTGTATATTAATTTAGGTGAGCATTAGTTTATAAATAATTTTCTAAAGAGATCTCTGGCAAGTAAAACACCAGCAGTGTGGGTCAATAAGCAGCTGAATGCAGCCGGAGTAATTTTGTAAACCTGTAGTCATCAACAGTGGATACAGCCTAAATTCACCAAACTAACCTGCTGCTCTGCTTATTGGTTCCATGCAAGATCCATTTGGAAGTGGGGTTTGTTGGGGGCTCGAACCCTCTTCCTCCTGTGGAGCTGATGGGTGATTAAAGATATGTGGGGAAACTAGCTTTTACCCGATTTGCTATGCGTAGGTAGTCCGAGTTGTGAAAAGCAGGTTTAACAACAGCAGAGATGAGTAATGATTCCACTGAAGTGAAATATTTGGGGTTCCGTGAAACCAAGGTGTGCAGTCAGATACTGGGGCTCGCTAATTGGGGGTTGTTTAGAAAACGACCAGCGTTGGTGTCAGTGTTACCTGTGTTTCAGCATCGTCCTGTTGTAGAGCTGAAGTCTAGCAGTCGTGACCCATCCCTCTTCATGTAACCTTACGTCCTCCTTCCATATCTATCGTGGTAAACAATTAACTTGTGTAAATGTTTAGCTTTTCGGATTGCAGCTTTCGCATTATTGTGAATTTCCTGGGTCACGTTTTCACCTTCTACGCAGAGTTCAGACTGTGCGGGCGGCCATTTGTTTTCTTAGATTTAGCTTCTGTTTGCAGGTGCAGTGTGGCAAGTTTAGCGATCCACCGTGAAATAAAATGAAATGGAATGCGGCATAACATGCAGAGCGGCCTTTCCCCGGGCTCGTTAACGTGACAGCTGAGCCGCCTCATCACACCTGGTCTCTCATCAAAAGATACTTCACACTTCTGACCTTTCACCCCTTTGAGCTGCACTTATAACTTTGATTGACTTCTGTAAAGGAGGTTATGATTTTCTCAATAATAGTTTCACTTCGATGCAGTTGAGTAAATGCTGTCCTCTGCGTGTGGAGTCGACGCCACAGTTGTTTCGATGGACTAGGTGTGGTGTAACACCTTAACCAAATGCAGGAAAATCAAGTGTCAGTTTTCATGTTGCCATGAGCACAGTAGTCTTTGGGAAATGTCATGCAAAAGAATGGTGCATAAGACCTAGTTTGTGTATTTACACAGCAAACCAAAAGGAAAAAAAAAATTGTCGATATTTTGAATCGTCTCTCAAAACATGATTAGCTAAATCATGCATAACCTTGCTGCTGGGCTGGCTTGGTCAAGGAGAAACAGACTAATGATATTAATCAAGTATCATTTCAGCTCATTTTCAGTCATATAGTTCTGCTGTAATTTGGGCTCACCTCCAGCTGCGTGAACCTGTCAATAGAGCCCATCTGTGTTTCAGAGGTGTTATATAAAGAAACACAATGTTTGAGTGAGGAGAACCTGTATGTTCAGTTTACACTGAGCAACACCCGTCATTGTGACAGTAGGCTTGACTGCTATAAGTTTTCCATATCACAGTGTGGATGCAACAGGACCAGGTTCCCCGCCCCCCCCCCCATGTGCTGGAGGGTCACTTTGCAGAGTGGAGTTACCCATATAGATGATATAGCGAATGATGTTGTCATTTTTCAGGTCATCGAAAGTATTGACTGTATGTATAAATGTTTCTGAATGACACTGAAGTTATTGGTTAAATACCACAATGGCCTGTCTCTCCCTGGTTCTTGGAATACTCCCTGTTTCATCTTTACCCTTCAGGTGTCTCATTCTCCTTTTACCTGTAGAAGCAAATTATAGCGAAGATATAGCCACAAGTTGCAAAAACCACGAGCCGTAGACCATCAGACTGTATCTGCCAGAAAGGATGATCCGCTGGGAAAAAGTTGACCTCGTTATTTATATATATTTACAGAATAGATTTATATAGCTCTTTGCTTGGCTTCTTTCACTGTTGCGCAGAAGGAAATCGTATTTACGTGTTATGAAATGGCCAAGTTTTGCAAACAGCTGTTTATCATCCACCCCCGTTTTTGTAAGTCGGGTTTGACTTAACTAGCTGAAACCGCAAACACCCTCAAGTTGCCACACTGGGATGCGAGTAAATTTTTTACAAGGACTCCAACAGTAAGTCAGCGATGCATTAAGGAGCAATCGCACAAGCTTGGTAGTCAGCAGTGTGCCTTCTAGGTGTATCGCTTTTGTGCACCTTGACCATCGACTCCTGTCAGCTGTGTAACAGACATACGTGGAGGTGCCACTGCCGGTTCAGTAACACTGGCGCAGAGTCGCAAGCTATCTGTGCTGCTGTTAGCATTACCAGTTTGATCTGAAACTGACCTTTGTAGCTCTGTGGCTTAATCGATTAGCTGGTTTCGCTCTTTCAGTAACATTTAATTGAATAGCTACTGTTTTTCTTCCAAGCTATTGTCAGCAGCATAACATGACCTGGAATCTTTATGTACCTATGTACAGCTGCTTAGCTAATGTTTGTGTGTTTCCTTTGGAACCATATATTATAAACTTCAAGCCATATTTGTTTACTGTTGTCATTTGGTACATTCTGAGTGAAAGTGTGGTATAATTAATTTCATTCAAAGTTGTATAAGATATAGAGGATTCGGGTCTGGTGCTGCTTGGTCCTTTATACGTGGCTTTCTGTGCTGTAGATGGGTCTCCTGGTCCCTCCCTGGAGCTGGTGGTGGTGCTTTCTGCTGCCGCCCTGGTGGTACTGGCTGTCGCGGTGATCAACTGTGCAACTTGTTGCAAGGAGCAGGTGATCAACTTCAAGGTGAGCGGAATGAACAGGGCGTCTGCCGACCGCTGGAAGTCAGGCCTCTGTGTGACATTCAATCACTGATAAAGCACCCCCCACATGTGAAGATTAAAGGCCATCAGTTGCTGTACTCATGCATCACCACAAGGGGCAGCCTTCAATATGACAGCAGTCAGCGACCAGAAACTGAATCCCTTCCAGATTCGGGATATATATGGGAGGGAACGTTACACTGTGTTCCCTCACTCGGTGCCTGATCACTAGCATCAGCGCTAAGGGTGCTTCTGGTTTTAGTTTATTTGCTGCAGTCAGGTGCAGCCGCTTGCAGATACATAAATAACCCGTCAGCCAAGGAGCCGTCATCGCCGGTACAGTGTGACAGGAAGCCGCCGGTCCCGCTCTCTTTCAGGAATTTGAAGACAACTTTGAGGATGAGCTGGATTTCACCCCCCCTGCCGAAGACACGCCTTCTGCCCGCGCCCCAGCCGAGGTCTACACCCTGGCTGTCTCCCCGCTTGCTTTGCCATGCCCCCCCCACTTGCAGACGCCGCAAAATACAGGTGAATGGGAATCTCTGACGTGGGATCCTGTTATTTTGGGGCAGAACCTCCACATTTATTTTCCGGGGGTATTAAGTTAAATGCCGAGTAGCTAAAGATTGATGCGGGGAGCAGTATTAACAGCTCCGCCTTTTGAATTAATAAAACTTAAAAACTCATGGGGCAAAAGCGTCATTTTTAAGGAAATTTGTTCATTACCCCTCTGTTGTTTCTATACCCAGCTATAAATATTTCTGACTTCCAACAGATAGCAGGTATTCTGGCTGTTGTCTCAGCTACTGTATCAGTTGATGTCAATATTGTCACTGCGAGCCTGATTATGCAAACATGCTGTTAGGAAACATGCTGCCTGATGTTTGAAGATAATATTCCACTTAATATGCTGCTAGTAGCATGCAGTGCTGAGATGGACTCTGGACTTCTTCCTTGTTCTAATCTCTCTCTCTCTCTCCCTCTCTCTCACCTTTGACTTTGGCAGAAGACCATGTGCCCTCCCAGGTCATTCGGCAGAACTTGAGTTATCTCCAGGAAGTGGGCAGTGGCTGGTTTGGCAAGGTGTGAGCAGTCAGGCCGCTTCTCTCTTGTAGTGTTTGTGTTATGAATGAAAACTGTAGCTAATTTACCGATTTTTATTTCAATGACACGCATGCTGATTTGCCCTCACGTGATTTTATTTCAAAGGGACGCTTGTTGAATTACTGAAGAAATATTTTTGCGTCTCAGGTTTAAAGTTAGAAGGGAGATTTTTGTGTGGAGAATCATGGCGCGATACTAAGAAAATTTCCTTTATTGTATTCTTTATGCTCGTCTCTCAGAATCCTTTAGCAGAATGTTTAGAGGAAAAAGTTGAAGCAATCTGATTGTAAAGAATAACACTGTGGCATTTAATGGTTTGTGGTTTTAAAGTCCATTTGGAGAAAGTCCAAAGGCACTAGACAATCATATGTTACTTTGGGTTTCACCTGTGGCGTCTAACCCTGAAAGGTCCTGCTGAGTGAGATGTACACAGAGCCCAGTGTGGTTCCGGTTTTGGTCCAGGAGCTCAAGGCCAGCGCCAGTGTCCAGGATCAGAGCAGATTCCTCCAGCAGGGTGACCCCTATCGGTGGGTAAGGGTATGCACACCAGGGCCTTAGCTAAATGGTGTTTCTGCACAGCTGGGGCATCAAACTCCAGTCCTGGGGGGCCGGAGCCCTGCACATTTTTGGGTTTCCCCTCATTTAACACACCTGATTCAGCTCCTTGTGCTATTTACCACACAGCTCTTGAGCTGAATCATTTGTGGTGGAACAGGGAAAGAACTAAGATACACAGGGCTCCGCCCCCCCAGGACTGGAGCTTGGCACCCCTGCTGTGCAGCATTTATGTTTTTTTAGGTTTTAGTGATCAGACAATGTCTTTATGAAGCGCTAATATTACCCCTTACCTCCCCCTTAGTGCCTTTGTACCTCCCCCTTAGTGCCTTTGTACCTCCCCCTTAGTGCCTTTGTACCTCCCCTTAGTGCCTTTGTACCTCCCCTTAGTGCCTTTGTACCTCCCCCTTAGTGCCTTTGTACCTCCCCCTTAGTGCCTTTGTATTGTCTGTAACATGGCGGTTCTGTTCCCAGGGTCCTGCAGCACCCCAACCTTCTGCAGTGTTTGGGTCAGTGTGTGGAAGCCATCCCATTCCTGCTGGTCTTTGAGTTTTGTGAACTGGTAAGCGAGTAGCTCTTGAGCCGGCGCTGATGGTTTTATTCTGATGCCGTGGGAATGTTTGGCTTGTGTGAGTGTGGAGGTTCGGTGGAGGTTCGGTGGAGGTTCAGTGGAGGTTCAGTGGAGGTTCGGTGGAGGTTCAGGAGTTTGCCTCAGCACTGTGTCTCTGCTCTTGCTTATGTCTGGAAGCCCTGGGCCTTGCTCTTTGTTCCTCGGGGTTGGCCAGGCTTCGTAATGCCGGCAGGCCTATCAGCGGGCAGCCGTTCTGGGTTCTGTTAGCACAGCACACAACGGTTTCCTGGGTCTATTTCGGGCTTAGAGCCCTTGCCAGAGGCCTGTGACATGTAGCTGTAGTTTAACTGGGACGGCTCGGATTCCTGAAAATGCCGGTAAAGCAACAAGCTCCTTTTACCTATAGTGTCAGTAACATCACAGTGCACAGGGCCTTTTTATGGCGATAGCCTGCCGTCTTACAAAGAGTACAGCTCGTAGTTGGCTTACAGGTTTGGGAAATGGCTTTACTATTTGTAGATGTTTTTACGATGCAGTCAGCTATATGCAGAAATATGGCCTTTTTTTTATTGCTAATGCTATAATAAACAGCCCTTAGGTTACCTTATAAATATAAAACGACTCATGGCTTTATTGAAGACACATTATTAAAATGACCAGTTTCCATGTGTTAATCGATTTGAATTCATTTTGGAGTCATCTGTCCTGGCTTGTGTGTGTGTGTGTGTGTGTGTGTGTGTGTGTGTGTGTGTGTGTGTGTGTTTTATGCACCTGCTCGTGGTGTATAGTGCAGCCGTGCTGATAAGTGTGGCCAGCAGGGTGTGCTGTTGTGCAAGCAGTGCATACTCGCCAAACAGCCAGTGATTACTCCAGTGTAGAGTCTCCACCACACAGTAGATGGAATGAGCATTTCAGTGTAAACTGTACTGGCCCCATTAAAACCCCCCTAACCCTTGTTTAGAAGGGCGCATTTCTTGCAGCGGCCCGCAGTTACCTAGTTCTAGCCCCTGGGGGCGTGTTTCCCGCTGTGGGGTTATCCCCAGAGAGCAGCCTGTTGTGGGTGATGATCTCACAGCGGCGAACGTTGCGTAATGCCGGCAGGACTGTCAGCGCGGAGGGTGTTCTGGGCCTGCCCTTGGCTTGAGTTTCATCTCCCTGCTCCGTCAGCAGGTGTTTGGATGTTTTCTTTGGCAGAAAATAGTTTGTGTCTGTGTGAGATTCTATATGTATGCTTGTTAGAGACTGTTTGAATGTCTCTGCTGTTATACTGGCATCATGAAAAGTTTTAATTTGTCGGGAGAGTTAGTATTGTAAAACTATTACTTCATTGGGCTTTTATTATTTATGTTCATCTGAAACTGTATAAAACGATCAGTGATATATAAAATATATAAAATGCCCTACTGGTTCTATTAAGAATTGGGGAAAATGCTGATAGTGGCGTTCTTGCTATGCCACCTGCTGGGCCAAGCTGGTATTGTAGCTGTCCCGCCATTCCTTGTGCAGTTGCCCGGGGGGGGGGTGGATGAAAGGGCTTGATAGTGCTGAGATGGATTTTTGTTTCCGTCCCGTATCAATGGTTACCAGTGGTAACCCTGATGCAGTACATTC
Organism: Hyperopisus bebe; assembly: GCA_026777045.1. Classification (NCBI taxonomy): domain Eukaryota; kingdom Metazoa; phylum Chordata; class Actinopteri; order Osteoglossiformes; family Mormyridae; genus Hyperopisus; species Hyperopisus bebe. The sequence continues at coordinate 12,158,459 of JAODJW010000045.1, forward strand.
TGCACTGAAATATAGTGCTGTGTGCAACTGGAGCTGGCTGTTCCAGTGGCAGGTGCTGTAGTGATTGACGCCCCCATGGGGGGGGGGTTCCCACAGCCGTCGCCCGTGGTGGGGGGAGCATTGTGGGTGGGGCTTATTTGGGTCATACTAGCTCAAAGGGTCTGTGTACTGTAAATGTAATTGGCTAAGCACGTTTGGCTGAGTATTGTACAGTGAATAGATGGCATGCTGGGGGCGAGGGATAATGAACAGTGTCCCTTGGGCGTAAATTGCTGTGGCGTCTGTGACGCTGTGTAAACAGCTTTGCCGGTGTTGGGTCCAGCCCTGGACTTCGGTTGAACTGGTCCAGCTGGGCAAATGGACAAGGAGTCGCACTGCTCTCTTGTGGTGACACTTATAAAAGCACATCTGCCTGTTTTCTTCTGCGGCCTTTGTGAGAGGGATGCTGTCGCTTTAATGAGAATGCCCCCCCCATCCCCCCCCCCCCCGTGACG
>JAODJW010000045.1:12211807-12223182 GCA_026777045.1 Hyperopisus bebe
GTTACCCCTCTCCAGCTCAGTAATGCATGTGTGTGACAGACAGGCGGTAATGTTACCCCTCTCCAGCTCAGTAATGCATGTGTGTGACAGACAGGCGGTAATGTTACCCCTCTCCAGCTCAGTAATGCGCTCCAGCAGGGAATTAAGAGTAGCCTCTGTACGGTGGCGGTGGGCAGCTGTCTCATTGTACAGCTGTGTCTTATCCTGCTCCAGTGTGGCCACCTTGGTCAGAAGTTGCTTCTCCAGGTCGCCCAGCCTCTGTTTCAGCAGCTCCCGGAGGTCGTTAGGGACAGACGCGCCGGACATGTTCATGCGCACCTGCTGCTGCTGCTGGAAGGGTGGAGCAAAGCAGTTATCAGTCGCCGCTTTCCGAAAAGCTCATGAAATAATAATCAATCACAAGCAGCTATTACATGCTCTAGTGCAGTAATCATGCATTCACACCCGCTAACACAAACCCTAGCATGTATCCTGCCAGAGTTATTCATAGACAGATAGATTTTTACTGTAGTTTTGTTCTGCACAATAACGCAAAACAGGTTAGACCAATGACCCACTTTGTTATGTCATTTCAACTAAAGCTTATACAAAACTTCCCTTCCTGACAGTTTCTACCTTGGGGGAGACCTTCAGAAAATAATGCAGGCACACACGTTTTGGTGAAACCTATTGTCTGATTTTATAAATGAATCTTGTACCCAGATAACGACAGGCTTTCTGCTCTGCTGACTGAAGTGTGTGATCCTCTCTCTCCCTCCTACACATGGACACACTGACAATGGCTCAGTAGCGTGGTGACAAACCGAAGTCAGAAATATTTCGTCTTACCAGGACCAGCATCTGAGCAGTTGTGGCAGTTACTGGTCACAGTAGCTGGGGTTAAAGAGGTGGGTAGGTAGCGGGCAAAAGATTTCTGACCTGGCCCATTAAATCCCAATTTGATATTATTGGTGATAATTTAGTTACAAATTATGGAAGACCCATGTAACAAGCCTTAGAGGAGGGTACGGCGAATGTATGAAAGCAGTATGACTAAGAGAACAACCTCCAACTTACAGTCACAGCGAGTGGTAGAAACAGGGAACAAAGTCATGATGACAATGACATATTAATCACTATTAGGAAAGTTAATGAGTTGTAAGGAAAAACACAGCAGATATAACCCTATTGAGATGGGATTGGTACGTAATTAAATTAACTCTCATGCGGCCCTTACTAGCATAAGCAGGTGGAAGCTGAATGGATCAATCAAATTGACTCATCCGGTAAGTACATTCAGCGGCCAATTTATTAGGCACACCTGCTCGTTGACGCATACAAGTCATGTGGCTGCAACAGAATATATACAGCAAGCAAACAATGTGAAGACGTTTGATTACTGTGTGGGTAAGCATTTAAATAGTTAAGATGTGTGATCTAAGTTATTTTTAATGTGGTATGATCATCGGTGCCAGACGTGGTGGTTCCAGCATCTGAGAAACAGCCTCCTTCCGTGGGATTTTCACATACTATAGTGTCTAGAGGTAACAGAGAATGCTGTGACAAACAAAACGTCCAGTCAGTGGCAGCTGTTGATGAGAGAGGTCAGAGGAGTATAGACTTGAGAAAGCTAACAGGAACAGTGATTCTTGTACGAAAAGGAGGTCTTGCCTGGTACTATGTAAGGATATCAATAAAATGGCCACTGAATTCATATGGCAAAAACCTTTTTATAGTTAAAACCAATATGTATGCAGGCAGAGCACATCTATACAAGAAGCGGATGCATACAAGTATTCATACAGAACACATTTATATAGGTAACTGACACATACAAGTATTCATACAGAACACATTCATACAAGTATCAGACACAGGCAAGTATCCATATAGAACACATTCATACAGACATTGGACACAGGCAAGTATTCATACAGAACACATTCATATAGGTAAGTGACACATGCAAGTATTCATACAGAACACATTCATACAGGTATTGGACACATGCAAGTATTCATACAGAACACATTCATACAAGAAGCTGATGCATACAAGTATTCATACAGAACACATTCATACAGGTATTGGACACATGCAAGTATTCATACAGAACACATTCCTACAAGAAGCTGATGCATACAAGTATTCATACAGAACACAATCCTACAGGAAGCTGATGCATATGTATTCATACAGAACACATTAATACAGGTATCGGACACTTGCAAGTATTCATACAGAACACATTCATATAGGTAACTGACACATGCAGTATTCAAACAGAACACAATTATTCAGTCACGTGACACATACAAATATTCATACAGAATAAATTCATACAGGTAGCTGACACAGAGTATTCATGCAGAACACATTCATACAGGTCCTATGTATGTTCAGACGGAAAGCATTCATAAAGCAAGTCTACACGTGAATTCAGACAGCATATTCATGCAGGTTGCCTGCACCCGTATTCTACCACAACGTATAGGCACTTACATACATGCACTCGTTTAAATCTACGAATAACCTGATGGATGTTGTTAATCACAATTCTTAGATAAGATTCATGAAAATGATTTAGAAACAAGACCTTAAATTAAACATTTTACTCCGATGTGGGTATTATTTTACAACAGTGTGAGAAGAATAGTGATCGCATGCGAAGTAGCTGCAGCGTTACATTGCAAGGGGATAGCAAGCAGAATAGTTTAGACGGCAAATGTTATGTATTTTTTTTATTTGTTGCTCTCGTATTTCATCATAAAATCACGAGCAGTTTACTTTTCACAGAGCAGGGGAATTCTGCTTTGCCTAAGACCTAAACACCGAAAAAGAAAAACCATGAAACTAATGTTACATACACTATACTTGGTATACTGTAAACAAGATATATTGCATATCGTATATTGCTTTTACAGTTAGGTGTTAAACCGCAAAACTAAAAATGCAATATAATGCTACATTGTGAGTTGTCCTTAAAGGGTTTATGCATTAAATTATGAATACTGAGACCAAAATCAGTTCAGCGTGTAGTTCAGCGTTGAAATCTCACCTCTAAGTTCTCCAGCCTTGCTTTCAGACTTTGCATCGTCTTCCCCAGATGGTCGATGGTCTCGACAGGGTCCCGGGGAAGGTCACCCATGGTGTTCTTGTTGTAGTCCTTCCTCCAGGAGCCCTGACTTCTCGATCTCCCGTCCTGAGGCGATGCTTCGGACTCGCAACGGGAAAGTTTGGAAGTCAGTTCCTTGATGGAGCCTTGCTGGTTGACGATGGTCTCTTTTTGCTGCAGGATCGTCTCCCGGAGCTGCATTACCGTGTCCCTAAGCTGTTCGTCTTGGGTACTCGTGCCCTGCATGGTACTGGGAGGCACCGCGCAGTTTGGATCCGCACCGACCGGGATTGCCGTGCAAACAAAACGGGACCCTGCGATGTCTTGGGAGAGCACAAGTCTCCTATTGCCAAGTGCGTAAAAGCAAAGCAACCCCACTAAGAAATAATGCATGACGACGCGTAGACTATCCCTGATGCACGACAAAGCTCAAAAAGCACCAATGACTAGAGTGGAAAATAAAGTATTTTATAAATTTGTTGGATTCTATTTAACGTGCATAAAATTTAAGGGGATCATAACAATCATATCTTCTAGACTTTAAAGAAAGCATTAAAGCTAGTATTGGCTTTAAGACTACCACAATCAAGTAATAGCCCAAAAAGAGACTTCTTAGAGGTGTAGAAATTTATTTAGAAATTATATGATAATTCTATTAGAATATTTCAAATGTCTACAAGCTGCAGATTTTCCAGTTATCTTAAATTAGATGGTTTATCTGCTTATAAAGCCCTTTTACGGAACAAAAATGGACTTTTCACGGAAAGAAAAAATGTAAACGCGCTCGGTATAAGTCCTGCCGGTCAGGGATTAGCGCTCCGCGCGGCTGTCCGCTCTGTGGTGCTGAAACTACAGCGCCAGCGCTTTATCGCAATCACGCAGCTCCATCTGATTGGCTGGGGCGCGAACACGTCACCTGCTCGTGCGAACGTATGGCGTGCGGGTGGATCGTGTCGGTTACAACTAGCGTAAGACTTGTGTGATTTATCAGGAGCCTGCGGATAAGACCCAACTTAACCGTGGAGTTACACGCTGCCCCCCCATTGACATAGAAGATCTGGAATATATATGTAAAAGCTCCTACCAACAGTGACTCACGTGACTGAAACTCAAAGTTATATCCACTTCCTTGAAATTTTCATGTAGTAGGCCTATATCGGGTAGGATTTGCACAGTATGGTGTGAAAGACAAAAATATCCTGTCTCTGGTAGTTATACATGTAGGATGATGTGTGCCTCGGGTTGTTGGACCTCTGCACATGTGATCGGAAGGTTGCTGGTTTGTACCCTGTTCCCGACAATAGTCACATCCCCGTTAGGTGTGTGAGCAAAGACACAAACCCTTAACCATATCAGTCTATCCCAAAAGATTATATTGACTTTTTATTGCAGCATTTGCATGGCTAATGAAAAATACTGTCTTTTTGGATACATTATTCAAGATGGGCAATAAAAAGGAAAAACGATATTACATGATTTCATTATTATAAGGGCTTAAAAATGCACATTGGTATCACTGGTACCACTGAGAAAGTAACTCTAGCTGCAATTTGTTGAAGCAGCAGCTGTTGTGCAAGTATGTGCCTCACAGACTCCCTCCCCAGCTGCTTAAATTCCGCTGTAAAATAAACATTAATATTTCATCCTGCAGGAAGATTCCAATATGCCAAACCCATATTGCGCAGAAATGTGTCAGAATGCCTTAAGCAATCGTATTGCACAGCAAGAACCACTTACTCCCAGTACGTTTCGTTTCCAGTCTATCCCTTCCACGTCAAACCAGAAAATCCCTCACTGCCCGGAACCCCCGCTTTACCCCCTGTAGGATTACGCCTTCCACTCATACATTTCCCCGCAGTGCACAGACCTCTGTTCTCAGTTAACTGTCCCATTCAGTTCACACATTTACTTTGATTTTGTATATTTTCATTAGCCAACTCTGACCTTGAAAATACTGTTATTTGGATGCTGATGCCAGTCTGTTTTAGACTGAATAGGAATGCTGCTTCTGGATTGGTTTTGCGATGATTCTGATCTGATTTGACTCTGGTTTGACTCTGATTTGACACTGACTCTGTATTGTGAACGTCTGCTTAACGTCTGACATTTTAACAAAGAAAGAATTAACACTCAAGTTGGAGCCTCGACACACTCATTTGACGCCAGCTGGTTGCCTGTTCTGTCTGTCATCATCTGCAGCAAATGTACATCCACCCGTTATTTTTCCCTGTTTTTATTTCACTGGGTGAAAGGCAGTAAATGCTCTGAAAATCAAATTGCTTTTCAAAAGGCTGCCGGTTCCTTTGATGTGTAACACTGCTGAGAAAGAAGGCAGCAGCTTTTTCCACAGTATACAAGATATGGTGCTAAACACAACCTCTTTTCACCGATGCTGAAAACAAAAATTTTAAAAATCCACCTCACCTTGGTCTGTCCACAAGGATATATGTATATTTTTAGGCATGAGAAGTGACAGTGTAAGTTTACTCAATAAATTATTCAATTTAGTAAATGTATCAAAACAACTGCAGAAATGTCTTTAGAGCATCAAAGTTCTTGAATTACTTTCTACATAATAAATTATCTTGCATGGCACGCATTACACAATCTACAATTCCTTTCCTGATAACACAAAAAAAAACTTTCTTACTCCAGAATTTCTCACTCTGGATTGGGACGGCTAACAAGGGAGAACACGAAACAAGGATGACAATTATTTATTGTTAAATCTGTGACCAAAATCCATCATTAAATTAAACGAATAAAGATTTTATGTTGATTGAATAATTTTAACAGCCATTCTACCTTGTGATGGAATAAATAATTGAAAGATGGATGAATGTGTGTTTCCAATATGATGAATACAGGTTTTAACATGCCATTCTGATGGGTATACCTAAAATGGTATTTTACACGTAATTAAACAGCTTTCTTGAAATGTAAGTCTATAAATATTTTATACGTTTAATGGAAAGAAAAAACCTTTAAGACTAAATTTGAGTTGAATGCTTTTAACAATCTTAACCAGAAGACACATTCTACATTTTGCCAGAAAGTTCTTTGCTGTTCCCACGTGAAGCTGATATCAATTCTCTTTTTTAATATCTTAAGCTACTTCCACGAGTAGTGTGTGGACTTTGTGAGGGTTGATGTGAAGTCACCCAGCAGCAGCAACTGGCATACTTCGTATGATCCTTCAACAACTCACCGCTCATCTGGTATTAGTAAGGATTAGACTGTCTGTAGTGTCATGTCATATCTGAATTGTATTACTCAACAGCAAGTAAACAACATATTTCGCAGCTGACGCTTACATAATATCTGTAGTGTGCTCTGTGGTGTCCGCAAGGCTCTCCCACACTGCACTGAAACCACGGGTGACGTGAGCGTCCCAACCAGACACCCACAGATCCGTTCCAGAACTTTCTCCATCCGGGCTGGTAGTCACACGAAATATCCTGGACTGTGAAAGCTTACATATTCAGTTACTATGTGATACTGAAAGTTGTGTGACCCTCAGGTACATTGACATCTTTGTGTCCTACAGGGTTTGCACCTTGGAGGCTGATGGTGGACGAACAGTTGATGTGGAGTTTTGCAGAACAGTGGAGTGGAGATGCTTTAATCTAAGCCATGGTGAGCAGAGGTGGTGAATCCCGGTCCGGAGAGTACAAATCCAGACCAAGATTTTGTTTCAACCAGCCAGTTGAGTGCTCTGTGACTGTGACTCTTTAGACTCAACTGGTTGGTTGAAACAAAATCCTGGTCTGGATTTGTATTCTCCGGACTGGGATTCACCACCTCTGATGATGAGTCATTGTGTGGAGAACCCCGTTCAGGTTTACTTAGACACAGCTTCTCTGATTAATTCATGCTTATCGATCCTAAAAGTAATAACTTCTCGGTGTGGCAATTACTGTCGAATGGGCATACAGACTGCATTTGTATATCACAGGAAAAGTTCATTAACACATCCTACTGCAGCCCTCCAGGAAAGCAAGGTAATTGGAAACACGGGCTATAAAAATGTCAGCAGTAATTAGGTTAATTTAATCAATTTATATAGCTTTTTCGGCCAGCATGTGACATGTTCATATATAAAGTGCATCTTTCACATGCAAGCAGACTTTATTACCGGAATATTGAACAACCAATTCAATAACTGGTCTTGGATCTGAGATGCAACTGAAATTAATATTTGCGAGATGTCTGACATTCTGAATAAGGGACGCAAAGGCTCTTAGAATTATGTTGTACATTACATAACAGTAACTTTTTCAGCCTGTGTAGAAATTGACCTTTAGCTTTGAGCTATTGTTAATGGTCCAGTTTTTTGGGAACGGCATGATTTTTTTTACCAGGTCATGTCAAATATTATTCCAGTGAGTCTCATTTCAGCTCATGCTATTTCATCCATGAGTCTTCCGTAATTGATTGTCTTGTACAGGGTGATAGTGAGTCTGGGACCTGTCCCAGGAATTACAGGGGATACGCGGGATGGGATCCCAGCCAGTTCATTGCAGGGCAGACTGTTATTTCTGTGAGTAGCATTTCAGATAGTGTTATTTCAGTGAGTGTCATTTCAGAAAGTGTTATTTCAGTGAGTGTCATTTCAGATAGTGTTATTTCAGTGAGTATCATTTCAGCGTGGATGGTGCATGCTGGATATGTCAACCGGGGCCTGTGCATGACTGTGTGACAGCTGGCCATGGAGCCTCGGTGCCAAAGCATGACCAGCCAGCTTAGATAATGTCAGGATCAGTACGACAGATTTTTCCGGCTTGTGACTTCCCAGCAGCGTGCGTGTGAGGCTCCCGGGCTCACTCATCATGTCACATGGGGAGCTGGGTGAGGGTTAGTAGCCGTGACAAACAAGGTGTTGGCATTGGGCCAGCTGCCATTACCGGAGCTGTATGATATGCAACAAGGCAAATGAGGCGTCCATGTCAATGAATTATCATATTGCAAAACATCTAGCAGTCAGCGTATCAGAATCCCTCAGCTCCAGTCCAGATGTTCCAATCTCATACTCGCTCTGAACTGCTGTTAGACTGACTCCTCCTCCAACACGCCACTCTCCGCTGCCCCGTGGAGTGAATTTACGTCTAGCTGGCTGTGTTGCTGATCCGAGTCAACCTTCTGTGTTCTCAAATCCTCCTAGGTGGTCGTCACTTCACACAGAAAACCCAGCTGGGTTAATTTCAGTGTGTTTTTGTGCATTGCCTGGTTTTGTCAGTAGATGCACTGCTAGTAGGTTTCTGCTCAGCCATCCGCCTAATTAGAGGTACCTGTTATTTCCAGGTCACGTGACCTATGTGCAAAGCAGGGAGTCCTATATAGGACACAGCACATTGCTATCATATTCGATAACCCATTTTACAGCTGGGTACTACTGAACCAGTTTCTATGTCAATGCAGGGGGGCCAGTGCTTGGTGTTTGAAGATGTTCCCACAATGACCAGAGTCCAATGCTTTTTGGCTGCACGTTTTATTATTCTGGACACGAATTCAGAAACAGTACGGCAGGATTCATCACGCTTAGAATTGCCGTCGCCATGGAGCACGTTTTGCGCAATAAACATCAGGGAACAACATGACTTTGCTATAGTTTCGACAAATTTACGTAGCGCCGCTTTACTTATTCATTCATTCATTCATTCATTCATTTATTGGAGCCTGGATACCAACATAGGCCAACCTCCAATCATAGTCGTAGGGAAGAATAATGGGTTGTCAGGTCTCAGTCTGACACGGTTAAGACTGCAAGGAAAAAAAATGAAAAAATAGGCACAGCTGAAGTAATTTACCATTCTCTTTAGAGTTCAAGCTCACTCACACACACACACACACACACACACACACACCCGCAGAATCCACATCAAATATTCTTTTGTAAGTCTGTGTGGTTGTTAAGGGGTGTTAGGGAGGTTGGGGTTGCGTTTCAGGTGCTATATACCCTGACCCTGCTGATAAATTATAATTTTAATAGTGACATGGCCTTGGGCCTCGGAGCCGCGGTGCTTCACCCCGCCCCCGTCCACGCCGGCGCCTCGCGGTCAGACGGAGGGAACTGGGGACCAGTGAATGGTTTGGAGGAGGTTCGACAACTCAGCTGTGAATGCATTCATGATCAAAGCTTTCAGGATAAGTGTAGCTTTTCTTGGCAAGAAGATTACAGGCAGATTAGAAATGGAGGAATTCTACCGAGAAATCGTTACAGAAATCATCCCCCAAAAATTTGTGTAGAAAAGTATATATATAATGCAGAGTACATGATACAAAAACCAGTATTTGCTACTTCTAAAATGCAAAATAAATACTACTCCATAAATGTAAAATAAATATGAAAAGATGTAGAAGATTTTCACAATATGTGATGTATCATTAATTTTGTTTAATTTTATAACACACTACTTTTATATAACTTCCTTCAAAGTGTCCCAGTTGAATGGGTTGTTTCTGACCTTGAATATGGAAACATTGCACAGAAAGATGGGTTCTTGCGTATCTTCTCTTCTCATAAACTTTTTCCCTCCCCCCACCTCAATTTAAATCCTCTGAGACATTCTATTCAAAAGTTCTGACTTTTTCCAGGTTTTCAGTTTTGCCTGAGCTGCGCATGATGATAATTATGATCTTTAAACGCAACGCGATCTCCAGCATTTTTAAGACATGCTGTACCCACTGATGCTGGCCGGTGATGCTTCGGGCAACGAGGAGCCACGAGGGATGGATGGATGAGCCTTGGTGAGGTAAAGAGAGTGAGACACTTTGTCTTTCCCCTTCTATGCCAGTGTTTGTTCACTATTTCATGCCTTTATCTACCACAGCAGTTATTTTACAGCTCAATGTGCTTAGAATCCACAATGGTTGTCTTTTGACTTTCACTTGAATCTGTATTAGACTTATAATTAATTTTGTAGGTGATTAAACACGTCACAATAGTACTATATAGGGAGCTAAACAATTTATACATTTAGCAGTGATCATGTCTTAGAGATAAATGCTTCTGGGATCCAGGTGGCTGTTTCTAGGAAGATATTAGTTGTGGGAATTTATGGTCATGGACCAAATCTCAGAGCAGAACTGGGACATTTGAGTCCTAATGTATGAGGTATCCTTCTCTCTCTGGAAGAGATACATTTTGTGCATCAAACGCTCCATCAGCGTGAGGGACGAGCACGAGGATCCATCCGTTCATCTGGGAAACTGACTCACCGCTCGTGCTCAGTCCCCGGGCGCAGCGGCCCGACCCATGGAGAACCCGATGTGGCTGAAAACGCATGTTGCACGCTGCTCTGGTTCCGTGAGATGTCTGGCCGTCCGTGACCCCACTGTACAGACACGGACGCGAGCGCATGTAGATGTGGCAGGTAGACGTACAGGGTCACGCATTTCAGAAACTAGTGAGCTTAAGTTGGCTCCACCAGACAAAGACTGACCTCAAACAGTCATCGTCAAGTGCCTGTCTATAACACCTTCAGCGCTGCCTCCTACTTTTTTTTAAGGGGAAACCGAAGCGACGAGCATCTGTTGGTTTCGCTCGAATTCTACAAACTCCTGACAGTTGCCTCGCACGGCAAAAACACAGACCCAGCGCCGCGCACAGACCTGAGCTCGCCGTGCATCAGAGCCTTACAGTATGTCTTCCTGCCACTGAAATGGCTGTTCCTTTCACTGTTTCTTCAGCTGACGGGGAAGGACAGGAGAAAGACTGAGATGCAAGAAAACTTGGAAGCACAGAGCAGCGCACTGGCATTTATACATTTATTAGTTTCTCTCCAGAACGTTCCAAGGATAGCCGTCAGAGAGTAACTATCCTGCCAGTATTATTTCCCTCACAGACAATGTCGTTTGATCTGCGTCCCAGAGTTCTTCTGGGGCAGGGATCTGTGTGCACCTCTGGAGTGAAGGGAAGGGCTCATTGACTCTGCAGTTGGTTTTTGTGTTGATCTTCCCTCTCTTGGTTTTTGGAGGGTCTTGCTGGCCACAGCTGGAGTAAATCCATTAAAACGGGCTCAGGCAGCGAGCTCCGTTCTGAGCTTTGTTGCATTATTAATCCCGTCCGCAGCCCTGAGATCCGCCGCGGCTTCCACACACGCATGCGCGCCAATGCAGCCGTGCCCGTGGTTTTAACGCGAAGCCCCCATGAATCTTTAAGCTAGCCAGCGCCTTGCCGATGGCCGGCTCAGTCGGCGGCTGCGATGTTCTCGCCTCTTGACCCCACCCCCCCCCCCCCCCCCCCCCCCCCCCCCCCCCCCCCCCCCCGCCCCCCCCCCCC
>JAODJW010000045.1:12234932-12265927 GCA_026777045.1 Hyperopisus bebe
TGTACTCCCTGGAAATTCCACTGCCAGCTGCATTGTACTCCCTGGAAATTCCACTGCCAGCTGCATTGTACTCCCTGGAAATTCCACTGCCAGCTGCATTGTACTCCCTGCAAAGCCCCCAGATTCACTAATTATGTTAATATAAAGAATGTAGAGAGAACATCAGGCACAGGTTAAGTTCTCCACTGCAATGGCTGACCACCTTTTCACTTCTCTAGCTGTACAAACTCAACATCCACAATGTGGTATCCGAGTTCGTCCCGCTGATCATGACTACCATCATGTTGCAGGTCTCTGCACAGGCCAGGTAAGAGCTGGGGTTTAACTCTCATGCCTGCACAGTATTTTTTTTGGGGAGGGGGGTGTTTGCGTGTGGCTGCACGGTTTAAGGGTCTTTGCCTGTCTCCAGAAGGTTGTGGGTTTGAATCCCATGGCAGGTACAGTGATCGTATCCCTGTTAGGCTCTTGAGCAAGGCCCTTAAGCCCCAAAAACTGCCCCAAAAGTGCTCACCCTGCCCTCCCACTCCAAGCTTTTCTTTCACCTTTTCCTGTCCCTCATTATCATTATATATCATGACAATTAACAATAATGATTAGTTGGAAACAGGTTTTATTTACATTCCTGAGGTTTGTCGTCTTTCCAGGCAGCACAAGCTGTACAATAAGGAACTCTACGCGGACTTCATCGCTGCCCAGATCAAGACCCTGTCCTTCTTGGCCTACATCATCCGCATTTATCAGGTAGCCTGTCTGGCTCTGCCCCTTCCCTCTGCCCCATCCCAGCCTGTCCAGGCAGCCTTCACCCTCGTATCCTTCCCTTCTCCCCCAAACCAGGACTTGGTGAGCAAGTACTCGCAGCAGATGGTGAAGGGGATGCTGCAGCTGCTTTCAAACTGCCCGTCTGAGACCGCCCACCTGCGCAAGGAGCTGCTGATCGCTGCCAAGCACATCCTGACCACAGACCTGCGCAGTCGTACGTCCACGTGTCCGCGACCCAGCCGTCGTTTCGCGGTCAACGCGCTCCCGCTGTAAATCGACGCCCTCTCGTGTGTTGCAGAGTTCATTCCCTGTATGGATAAGCTGTTTGACGAGTCCATCCTGATTGGCTCCGGTTACACGGCGCGGGAGACTCTGCGGTGAGATGGTCGTGTTGGCTGTTAGAGGTCATCTGTTTAAACCGGAAAGCGATCTCGCTCCCCCTGGGTGGTTTGGTGTCTAAACCCTGGCCGGCGATGCTCTGCGCAGAGGATTTGTGTTGGTACAGTGTGTGGCTGCAAACTTGGCAAGCAACTCTTAGCAGGGGAGAGTTTATCTTGAGTAACACGGTGCATCCTGCCCCTCCTCCAGGCCACTGGCCTACAGCACGCTGGCTGACCTTGTGCATCACGTCCGGCAAAACCTGCCCCTCGCCGACCTGTCTCTCGCCGTCCAGCTCTTCGCCAAGAATATCGACGATGAATCGTTGCCTAGCAACATCCAGACCATGTCCTGTAAGCTGCTCCTGAACCTGGTGGACTGCATCCGCTCCAAGAGCGAGCAGGAGAACGGCAACGGTCGTGACATTCTCATGCGCATGCTGGAGGTACGGGTTGGGGGGGGGTTTGTTGTGGATAGCTCGGTGGGGGGAGGGTTTGGGAGTGCGGGTGCGGACACCCAGAGCTCTTCTGCGCCCCTAGGTGTTCGTGTTGAAGTTCCACACGATCGCTCGTTACCAGCTGGTCACCATCTTTAAGAAGTGTAAGCCGCAGTCAGAGATGGGTGTAGTGGACCCTGGGGTCTTGCCAGGGGTTCCTGCTACCCCCACTGCCAGCACGCCTGCCCTGCCACCAAGCACACCCCTTACCCCTGCCACACCAGCCCCAACCCCCGTGGCCTCCCTGGATCGTCCGGGGGATAAGGATAAGGAGGACAAGCAGACGTTCCAGGTGTCAGATTGCCGCAGCCTGGTGAAGACGCTGGTGTGCGGCGTGAAGACCATCACGTGGGGTATCACATCCTGCAAAGCCCCGGGAGGTGAGCACCATCACGTGCGGCCTGTGACGCCTTTCCTGTGTAAGGCACTGGGGGGCTTGACCGAGCTCTGTATGCCCACCTTGCAGAAGCTCAGTTCATCCCCAACAAGCAGCTACAACCGAAGGAGACCCAGATCTACATCAAGCTGGTGAAGTATGCCATGCAGGCCCTGGACATATACCAGGTAGGACCAGCTGTCGGTTGTACTACTCCTGCTTGGCATTGCCCATTCAGGTGATGTTCAGGTCATCAGGACCTCCTTTGGCATTGGTTGACACCCCCCCGTTTCATTGCAGGTGCAAATTGCAGGTAACGGGCAGACCTACGTCCGCGTGGCCAACTGCCAGACGGTGCGGATGAAGGAGGAGAAGGAGGTCCTGGAACACTTTGCCGGGGTCTTCACCATGATGAACCCCCTGACCTTCAAAGAGATCTTCCAGACCACAGTGCCCTATATGGTGGAGCGGATCTCCAAAAACTATGCACTGCAGGTATGCTGCCATCATTAAGTTGGGGTTGATCTTAGACGAGGAGCAGGAGATACATTGTTGCCAAAGCACTATGTTTTAGGGTTTAGATGAATGTTATCATGCTGGTCATGAGTTAGTCCTGCTGTGGTGAATTCCTGGCTGTACTCATATTGAGTGTTTGATCCACACTTACCTATGTACCCGTCTCCCTGCCCTAGATTGTGGCAAATTCCTTCCTGGCAAACTTGTCGACTTCGGCGCTCTTTGCCACTATCCTGGTGGAGTACCTGCTGGAACGCTTGCCAGAGATGGGCTCCAACGTGGAGCTCTCGAACCTCTACCTCAAACTCTTCAAGCTGGTCTTCGGCTCCGTCTCGCTGTTCGCTGCCGAGAATGAACAGATGCTCAAGGTTGGTTCCCTGCCGTTCGTTTGGTCCCGTCGGTGCACGTGATCACCGGCGAGCCAAGCAGAATTTGCGTTTAGTGATGAGCAGGTGTACTTTTCTAAACTCATGAACATGCCTAGTTCTCTTACCACTGGTTTAGAGAGGTCCGGGAGGCTAAAGGTTATTTTAGATAAACCTGGTGCTTTCACACATTCTGTTGGTGGCTTGTCTGTGTTTTTCTCCTGTGGATTGGGGCACAGATTATTATTAATTGCAGCTCTTTTTGTAAGTCACTGGTTAGCTCTTGGTATCTGTGCAGTCAGATCTCACTGTTGCAAAGAAGTTTGTAGATACCTTCAGGCTGATCTGCCATTCTGGCAAACTTTGCAATGCATGAGTCGTCAGTCATGTCTTAGGCAGTGGTGGTTTTGGGTGTGCCGTTGTGCAGTTGGCCAGCTGTCCTTCTGATTAATGTGCTGGGGGGGGGGGGAGCTGCATTCATTTCCTGTAGGTGAAGCACAAGCACTGAAAGCCAGGTCTGTGTACTTGCGCTCTTTGGTGTGGCACACTGCCTATGGTACAGCTCTCACACATTCTGCTGGTTCATGTGTTTTTTGTTTTTGGAGGGAAAATCTGTCAACAGTCAGATCTGCAAATGCAGTGTGGAATGTATTTCTTACCAGTTGAGTCATGTATTGAGAACATTACGATGACTTGGTACTTCTGGATTACTGTAGTTCATTCAAGCAGCAGCAGTATTTTTCATGACCAACTTGGGGGCTTCAGATATAGAAAATGGCATCTGTGTGGCCCCATCTGCCATGAATGGCTTGAAACTGTTGGTTCTTTGCCGAATTGTTATGAATTAATGTGGTCGGTCTTCTCCAGCCACACCTGCATAAGATTGTCAACAGCTCGATGGAGCTGGCTCAGTCGGCCAAGGAGCCCTACAACTACTTCTTGCTTCTGCGTGCGCTCTTCCGCTCCATTGGGGGTGGCAGCCACGACCTGCTTTACCAGGAGTTCCTGCCTCTCTTGCCTAACCTCCTGCAAGGTGAGGATCACCATCAGTTGGCCTGTATCCCCACAGCTGATTGATAGATCCCTGCCTAGTGCTCAGTATGTGTTACTGCCTCTCACAGGACTTAACATGCTCCAGAGTGGCCTGCACAAGCAGCACATGAAGGACCTGTTCGTGGAGCTGTGCTTGACGGTGCCCGTTCGGCTCAGCTCGCTGCTGCCCTACCTGCCCATGCTCATGGACCCCCTGGTGTCGGCACTGAATGGCTCCCAGACCTTGGTCAGCCAGGGCTTGCGTACGCTGGAGCTCTGTGTGGACAATCTGCAGCCCGATTTCCTCTACGATCACATCCAGCCGGTCCGTGCTGAGCTCATGCAGGTACGTAGTCGCGCTGATATACCTCACCCATGGCTTTGCGCTTCACGCTCCGTCTGACTGCCCCGCGTTCTGCCCCGACCAGGCGCTGTGGCGCACTCTGAGGAACCCGGTAGAGAGCATCTCTCACGTGGCGTACCGCGTGCTGGGCAAGTTCGGCGGCAGCAACCGCAAGATGCTGAAGGAGAGCCAGCGGCTGCAGTACGTGGTGACGGAGGTACAGGGTCCCAGCATCACTGCCGAGTTTACGGACTGCAAGGCCTCCATCCAGCTCCCCATGGAGAAGGTATGCACTGCATTTGACAGAGGGTATACTGTGCAAATGGTTTTAATTTACCACAAATCACCTGAATGGGGGAAAACATCTAAACGTCTTTTTGGTGTGGCCTACAGGCTATCGAGACAGCTCTAGACTGCCTGAAGAGTGCCAACACAGAGCCCTACTACAGACGCCAAGCCTGGGAAGTCATCAAGTGTTTCTTGGTTGCCATGACTAGCCTGGAAGACAACAAGCATGCGCTTTACCAGCTACTGGCCCACCCCAAGTAAGGCCGTTGGCTTGGTCGGGCTGAGCCACTTGGGGTATGTGTCCCTCTGTTGACTTGTTTTTCTAAACCTCCCGTTCCCCCCTCCAGCTTCACAGAGAAGTGGATCCCCAATGTGATCATCTCGCACCGCTACAAGGCCCAGGACACGCCAGCGCGACGCACGTTCGAGCAGGCGCTGACTGGGGCCTTCATGTCCGCTGTCATCAAGGACCTACGGCCCAGTGCCCTGCCCTTTGTGGCTAGCCTTATTCGGCACTACACCATGGTGGCTGTGGCCCAACAATGCGGTGAGGACCTGCTGGATGTTAACGGCTTAGCGGTCTCGTTCCAGACAGTTTATATCTTTCGGTTTTTAATTCTGTGTGTTTCGCAGGTCCATTCTTGCTCCCGTGCTACCAATCGGGGAGCCAGCCTAGCACGGCCATGTTCCACAGCGAGGAGAATGGATCAAAGGGTATGGACCCGCTGGTGCTGATCGATGCCATTGCTATCTGCATGGCCTATGAAGAGAAGGAACTCTGCAAGATTGGGGAGGTGGCCCTGGCTGTTATTTTTGACGTGGCCAGCATCATTCTGGGATCCAAGGAGAGGGTGAGACTCTGGGCTAGAAAGGCACTTTTAGTATCTTACACCAGTACAGTAAAAGCCAGCCTTTTAATGGTATCCTACTGCTCTCCCAGGCCTGCCAGCTGCCACTGTTCTCCTACATCGTCGAGCGTCTCTGTGCCTGCTGCTACGAGCAGGCTTGGTATGCCAAGCTGGGCGGTGTGGTGTCCATCAAGTTCCTCATGGAGAGGCTGCCACTCATCTGGGTCCTACAGAACCAGCTGACGTTTCTGAAAGCGCTGCTCTTCGTTATGATGGACCTCACTGGCGAGGTGCGAATATGGAACGGATGTCGTTATTCCCGTGCTAGCCGATGTGGTATTGGCTACGTGGCTGAGGTCTGTCCTGGTCTCCTCTAGGTGTCGAATGGCGCGGTCGCCATGGCCAAGACCACGCTGGAGCAGCTGTTGGTGCGGTGTGCCACACCTCTGAAGGACGAAGAGCGGAGCGAGGAGCTGCTAGCTGCCCAGGATAAGTCCTTCCATATGGTGGTGCACGACCTGGTGCGTGAGGTGACCTCGCCCAACCCCACGGTCCGGAAGCAGGCCATGCACTCGCTGCAGGTGCTCGCGCAGGTCACGGGCAAGAGTGTCACTGTCATCATGGAACCGCACAAGGAGGTAGATCCTGCGACAGAAGGTGTTCCTCTGAAGAGGTCTGCTGCTCTCGGATGGCTTCACAGCTCGTTATCTTTCTCTCAGGTACTACAAGACATGGTTCCACCCAAGAAGCATCTTCTGCGTCACCAACCGGCCAACGCCCAGATCGGATTAATGGAGGGAAATACCTTTTGCACCACGCTTCAACCACGCCTCTTCACCATGGACCTTAACGTCATGGAGCACAAGGTCTTCTACACAGAGGTATGCCTATTTGAAGATGCGTGTAGATGTGTGTGGTGATTCTGGTCAACGTTCTTTGGGCTGGTATGGTGCAGGTATGTATCCATGGTAACGCCGCCCATCCCGTGTTCTGCAGCTGCTGAATCTGTGTGAGGCTGAAGATGCTGGCTTGATGAAGCTCGCCTGCTACAAGAGTCTGCCATCTTTAGTGCCGCTACGGATCGCCGCTCTGAGTAAGTGCTGTGTGTAGCTGAGAGACTGTCTACACGGCACTGGGCCATTACCAATGCCCTGCTCTGCCCAATATTCCCTCCCCTTCCAGATGCTCTGGCTGCCTGTAACTACCTGCCCCAGTCCAGGGAGAAGATCATCGCTGCTCTCTTCAAAGCCCTCAACTCCACCAATGCTGAGCTGCAGGAGGCCGGTGAGGCCTGCATGCGCAAGGTCAGGACTCTACCCAAGCTCCTACTGTTGGTTCCTCTGAGATCTTTGGATGTTCACCACGAAAGCTTATCCCAGGAGTTCTTCCGCCGCAGGATTCTAAATGTAACAAATGCTGGTGTGAATGACTCCTCTGTGTCCATTTCCGGCAGTTCCTGGAGGGGGCCACCATCGAAGTGGATCAGATCCATACCCATATGCGCCCCCTGCTGATGATGTTGGGGGACTACCGCAGCCTGACCCTCAACGTGGTCAACCGCCTCACGTCTGTAACACGCCTCTTCCCCAACTCCTTCAATGACAAGTTCTGTGACCAGATGATGGTGAGTGACTTGCTGTTCAGCAGTCATGGAAATTGTCTAATTGGTATTTAGGTCAACCTTAGATTAGAAAAGCAGAGATTTAAAATAGATCATCAGTAATACAGCCATTTTTGTGGACTCGGTTTCAAATAGTCATAATATAGAACCAAATTACCAACGAAGTCTGTAGTGACTATTGGTGTGGAAGACATGAGGAGGCCAACTGTGTTTAGGAATTGGGATTAATGGCTGGAATGAATCACTAAAATCCCCCCATGCAACTGTAATTCCACAGACAAGGCACTTCTGTGGTGTTAGAACACTCTACTTCCAGCTCTTTAGTTGAAATCCCATTGCCTTTTTTTTTGGGACCAACTTGCCTGCTGACCGTTTCTGTCTTTACTTTTTGCAGCAACACCTGCGGAAGTGGATGGAGGTGGTGGTGATCACACACAAGGGCGGGCAGCGCAGCGACGGCAGCGTGAGTGTTGAAGTGGGGTGGGGTGGGGTGGGGTGGTGTGGTGGTAGATGAACCTAGGGAGATGAATCATTATTCTCACATGATCACTTGACCGGTCATGCGTTTGCTTGTTGCAATGGTGGTGGGTCTCTCTTCTGCCATGGGCCGGCTGCCATGCTAAGTGTGGCGGACTAGCGTTAGCGTGTGAGGGCCATCTGGAGAACATGGCAGGCGATGGACAGTCAGCTGCCTATGTGGGATCGCTTCTGGCTTTCTGATGGTGACCTGAATGGACCGCTGCGGGTGGAGACTGTCTGTCAGGCATACCATCGGCTGCAATTCCCCTCGGACCTGGCGCTTGTGAAATCTCAGGCCTGCTGCTGGAGGGTGCTGCTGTGTCTGACCTCTGTGACCATGTTTCTGTTGCCCTTTGGAGGAAATGGTGCAAACCTTTCTGCCAGATTTTAATTCAGGGATGTTTGGTGTGCGGTCGAATGCGATTCCTCGTGGCCGTGCGCGGTCACGCTGGTTCAGACGTGTTCTTATGCTCGCCTGATTACTTTTGTTTTCCTGTTCTGGTACAGCCGGCCGCGGACAGCCTCGAGGTGAGACCTGTTCATGGTCACCTTCTGTGCGCCGGTTTGGGAACTGTCGTCATGCTGGTGGTGTGATGTGTGTTTGCATGTGCACGTGTGTGTGCGTGTATGTACGTATGTGCGTGGTTCTTCCAGTACCTGGTTTGTTTGTGGTGCTCTCCGTGTCTTGTTAGCCGTATTGGCTCTGTTAGCCGCGTTAACTGCTTCTGCTGTGGTAGCAATTTCATCACGTTGGCAGTTTCTGGTACGTCAGCTGTTCGTGGTGTCAGGATATCAGCTGGTCTTCCATAATTCAGCTGTAAGTGGCCTTAATCACTGATTGTAACTGGAAACCCTTGTAAGTGGAGAAATTTTTATCGTTCTGTCGTCTCTGACCTGTAAGACGCCCATGGGTTGCAAGTTGAGGTTGTGTTGAATCCTTGGTTCTCCTTCTCATGTACCGTATGAGGGTGGAGGTATGCGAACTAAAGGTGAAAACCGGCAGAGATCTCTCCAGTGCTAAGAATTGAATTTTAGGAGTCGCTTCCTAATTGTGTGTATGGATGTGCTTTCTGATGGACTGGCGATTGGCAGGTATTCATTCCTGGCTTATTTTGCAGGAGATGAAGATTTGTTCAGCCATCATCAACCTTTTCCACCTCATTCCGGCCGCACCCCAAACCCTGGTGAAACCCTTGCTGGAGGTGGTGATGAAGACAGAGCGAGCTATGCTCATTGAGGTAACTGCCCTGCCTCCAGGGGGCGCTGTGGTTTTGGGCTGATTTCAATGTCTTCAGTGTATCGTGTTGTCGGTTTTTTGTTTTGTTGCTGGGGTTGTGGCTGCTTGACTCTTCTGTGTGCTGCCACCCCCTCCAGGCTGGAAGCCCCTTCAGAGAGCCCCTGATTCGGTTCCTGACGCGTCATCCATCCCAGACGGTGGAGCTGTTTATGATGGAGGCCACCCTCAACGACCCCCAGTGGAGCCGCATGTTCATGGTGAGTACGGCCATGTCCACCCATTTTTATTTTCCATCAGTTCCTCGTCCGCTTGTCTTGAAACTCGAGTCTCCTTGCAGAGCTTCTTGAAACACAAAGATGCCAAACCTCTACGGGATGTTCTGGCTTCGAACCCGAGCCGCTTCTTGCCTCTGCTGGTCCCCGCCGGGCCGACTGCCACGGTCCGGCCCGGCTCCCCATCCACCAGCACCGCCCGGCTGGACCTTCAGTTCCAAGCCATCAAGGTGAGTGGTGAAGAAGTACTCTAAGACACACACATTCACAGAGCCCTTGAAAAGCACCTCTGCCGGCGTATGTGTGTGACACTGCTCTCTGCAGATCATCAGCATCATCGTGAAGCACGACGAAGCCTGGCTGGCTGGGCAGCACTCTCTAGTCGGGCAGCTCCGCCGCGTTTGGGTCAGCGATGCCTTCCAAGAACGTCACCACAAGGACAACATGGCCGCCACCAACTGGAAGGAGCCTAAGCTGCTTGCTTACTGCCTGCTCAGCTACTGCAAGTACGACTCTTGCACCAAACGCCCAAATTAATTCTCTCTCTTAACGCGCACGTACATGAGTGCTTACCAGTCTCTCCCTTCTGTCCGCTCCTGTCAGACGGAACTACACCGAGATTGAGCTGCTGTTCCAGCTGTTGCGGGCGTTCACTGGACGCTTCCTGTGTAACATGACCTTCTTGAAGGAATACATGGAGGAGGAGATCCCGAAAAACTACAGCATCACCCACAAGAGGTCGCTCTTTTTCCGCTTCGTCGAAATGAACGACCCGCACTTCGGTGACGAGCTGAAGGCCAAGGTGAGCAGCAGCTGTGAATCTCTGTCCCTCCTGCTCTAATTATATATAAACTTGTTCTACTTACTGAATTACGTCTCTCCTCCAACCCATTCCCCACCAAGGTTCTGCAACACATACTCAACCCAGCATTCCTGTACAGCTTTGAGAAGGGGGAGGGAGAGCAATTGCTTGGCCCCCCAAACCCAGAGGGTGACAACCCTGAGAGCATCACCAGTGTCTTCATCACTAAGGTAATCACAAGCCTGACTGAGCAGATCACGTTCCTTCACTGTTATGTCTCCACCCATGGATGCGTCCATCCATCCATCAATCCATCCATCTTCTAATCACTTATCCTGGTCCAGGTCACAGGGGGGGCCTTGAGTCTATACAAGGGTAGCACAGTCTGGGGTCCTTCCTGGGTGGAATGCCAGTCCATCACAGGGCACAAACATGTGTGTACTTGCACTTCAGGAGCGAATTACAGCAGCGTTTCTCAAACCGGTCCTCGAGACCCCCAGACAGGCCACGTTTTTGCTCCTTCCCAGCTCCCTGCCAGATAGTCCACGTTTTTGCTCCCAGCTGGGAGGGAGCAAAAACATGGACCGTCTGGGGGTCCCTGAGGACCAGGTTAGAAAACCCTGTTTTTGGACTGTTAGAGGAAATCCATGCAAGACGGCAACCAACCTTGCAGATGCTCTGACTTTTGCTGTAATTTTTCTTGGGGGGGTGGCATGTAATAGCCATATCTCCAGGTGCTGACCTCTACCAATCACAGGTGCTGGACCCGGAGAAGCAGGCGGACTTGCTGGACTCGCTTCGCATCTATCTGCTGCAGTTTGCCACGCTGCTGGTGGAGCATGCGCCTCACCACATCCACGACAACAACAAGAGCCGCAACAGCAAGCTGCGGCGCCTCATGACCTTCGCCTGGCCCTGCCTGCTCTCCAAAGCCTGCGTGGACCCGGCCTGCAAGTACAGCGGCCACCTCCTGCTGGCGCACATCATCGCCAAGTTCGCCATCCACAAGAAGATCGTGCTGCAGGTCTTCCACAGCCTGCTGAAGGCCCACACCATGGAAGCTCGGGTGGTGGTCCGGCAGGCCATGGCCATCCTCACGCCAGCTGTCCCTGCCCGCATGGAGGACGGCCACCAGATGCTGACCCACTGGACACGCAAGATCATCGTGGAGGAGGGACACACGGTGCCGCAGCTGGTGCATATCCTGCACCTCATCGTGCAGCATTTCAGGGTGGGTATCACAGCCCCCCCCCCCCCGACTAATTATCACCCCTGTACAGGAGTACCGTGATGTTAGACTAACAAAGTGAGCTCTTCTCTCTCTCTGCAGGTGTACTACCCTGTTAGGCATCACCTGGTGCAGCACATGATTAGCGCCATGCAGAGACTGGGCTTCACGCCCAGCGTGACCATCGAGCAGCGGAAGCTGGCGGTCGACCTGGCTGAAGTCATCATCA
Source organism: Hyperopisus bebe (assembly GCA_026777045.1). NCBI lineage: Eukaryota > Metazoa > Chordata > Actinopteri > Osteoglossiformes > Mormyridae > Hyperopisus > Hyperopisus bebe. Next base: position 12,246,242 of record JAODJW010000045.1, read on the forward strand.
AGTGGGAGCTGCAGAGGATCAAGGACCAGCAGGTTGGGACCGAGTGCAGCCTCCTGACGGTTCAGGCGGGCAATAGGGCTGTTATGCATTATTTACGGACTGTTTCCAGTTTAATAGACGGTAGTTGATTGCCCGGTGGCTCAGTAGATGCCCCAGTGTGAGATCTGGTCCATATTCTTGGCAGTTGGAATCTGAAGGTGACGCGGGGGCCAGCGGTGAGGGGACCAGCGTGGCGTCTGGGAGTGTCAAACGGGGACTCTCTGTGGATTCAGGCCAGGATGTGAAGAGGTTCCGCACTGCCACAGGGGCTGCGGTCGGCACGGTAACAACAGCTGCTCCCCATTTCGAGTTCTCATCACCATAATTCAGCGCCACTTGACCATAAGGCTCAGTACCACATAGTGGGTTTTCCCAGTTCGCATTCTCCAACTACTGCCCCCTGGCAGGTGTTTGGGCGAAGTCAGTCGGTGACGGGGGCGGAGGCTTTGCTGGCGAAGCCTGTGGAGAAGCAGCACACAGACACCGTGGTGGGCTTCCTCATCCGCATCGCTAGCCAGGTAACGTGCGTCAAGAATTTGGGGGGGGCGTTAGGAGAAGCACGGAAGGCATTCAGCGGGGGTGGGGGGGTGGTCTGACATCTGCGGGGGGCTTCCCGCTGCCGGGTGTGACACGGATGGGGTGTCCCCGCAGGTGAATGACAGCACGGGCACCGCGGGGTCCCCCGGGGAACTCCTGTCCCGCCGCTGCGTGAGCCTGATGAAGACCGCCCTCCGACCCGACATGTGGCCGCGGGCTGAGCTCAAGCTGCAGTGGTTCGATAAGCTGCTGATGACTGTGGTGAGTGTTCGGTTGATACCCCTGGCTGTTGGGTGTTTGGGGGGTGGGGGGTGGTAACTTTGGAAGGGTATGCTGGGGGCAAAATTCATCACGAATGTGATGAAACGGTCTTCTCCAGACTAGTGTTGGACGGAAGACTTGGAGAATGAGTCTCTCTGTTTAAGAAGCTTGGGGAACTGGACCAGTACCCAGTAGCACAAGGGCACTGGGACCTACTGTTTTTGTTCTCTGTGAAGTGAGTCAGAAACTTGGGAAAATATTCTGAGGACTTCTTTTACCTCTGATATTCCGTTCTTTGTTGTATTGTTAAATTATGCTGTTTCGTGCATCTAAGAAGAATCCAGGAAGCCACGTAGGAGGTGATCCTTTAAGTTGGCTGAGGCTTTTCTCTCTGGTCCTCCAGGAGCAGCCCACTCAGGCTAACTACGCCAACATCTGCACGGGGCTTGAGATCCTCAGCTTCCTTCTCACGGTCCTGCAGTCCCCGGCCATCCTGGCCCACTTCAAGCCCCTGCAGCGAGGCATTGCCGCCTGCATGACCTGCGGCAACACCAAAGTGCTGCGCGCCGTGCACACGCTGCTCTCCCGGCTCATGAGCATCTTCCCCACTGAGCCCAGTGAGTCACGGCCCCCTAGTGGCCAAGCCAGGGATAACCGCAAGCCTGGGTGTCTTTATGAGTCTTGGCTATGTCGTCATGACGATAGCTGGTGTTTTCACTGTTTGCTCACTTCTCTCTAACCCCTGCAGGCTCATCCACCGTTGCCTCCAAGTACGAGGAATTGGAGTGTCTGTATGCCGCTGTTGGGAAGGTCATTTACGAGGGCCTCACCAACTATGAGAAGGCCACCAACGCTAATCCTACACAGCTCTTTGGTAAGGGTTGCACCTTGCCATATCCTGTGACTGTCCTGGGAACAGAAGGACTAGTTTTTTTTGTGCACTAAAGTGTTAGTGCTAACAACCTGGGTAAATTAGAGTATCTGCTTTTTAAGAGATTTTACGGAATAATACTTTAGCTTTGTTTATGCGCATGCACACTCATCGCTGTATCTTTCCGCCTTCCAGGGACGCTAATGATTTTGAAGTCGGCCTGTAGCTACAACTCCAGCTACATTGACCGGCTCATCTCTGTGTTCATGCGCTCCTTGCAGAAGATGGTGAGGGAGCATCTGAATCCTCAGCCCAGTACTGGGGCTACAGAGACAAACACAGGTGAGTCCTGATGCCTGGCCCAGATCTGACCGAGTACTTTGAGAAATGCTTCATGTGTGTCTGTCTCCCTTCTTTACAGTAACTAGTGAACTAGTGATATTAAGTCTGGACTTGGTCAAGACACGACTCTCCGTCATGAGTCTGGAAATGAGGAAGAACTTCATCCAGGTCATCCTCACATCGCTCATTGAGAAGTCTACTGACGCTAAGATCCTGCGTGCAGTGGTGAAGATTGTGGAGGAATGGGTGAAGAACGCTTCTCCTATGGGCAACCAGGTGAACTGCTTGGTTCTTATCTGCTGTATCTCTATGCCTGGGTCACTTACTCAGGGGCTTCGTCCATGTCAAGGCTGGAAAAATGCCACCCAAACCAACCGCACTGTGACACCGCACTGTGACACCGCACTGTGACACCGCACTGTGACACCGCACTGTGACACCGCACTGTGACACCGCACTGTGGTCCAGCCTGCATCTTGGAACCGACAGAGAACATGCAGACATGTACGGCTCCCCAGTGTCCCGATTGGCCTCTAAATCCTCTCTATCTCTCTTCCACACTCTCTCCCCAGGTACCTAATCCACGAGAGAAGTCTATCCTACTAGTGAAAATGATGACCTATATTGAAAAGCGCTTTTCAGACGACCTTGAGTTAAACGCACAGTTTCTGGACCTCGTTAACTATGTCTACAGGTACTTTTCTTGCAAGATCTTCCACGTACCATTTTCTTAAATTCAATTGAGCAGGATTATGACCTGATTAATCCATAAGAAGTCTTTGAAGGTCATGGATGGCGTAACTTCACTTTGTAATTGGGGTATAGGATCTATCATTCAAGTTTACAAAGTCGACATTCATATTTATGATATTTCTAAGAGATGACAGCCTCTCAGGAAGTGACATCACATCCAAGCTGGAGCCAGCGTTCCTCTCCGGCTTGCGCTGCGCTCAGCCGCACATCCGGGCCAAGTTCTTCGAAGTCTTTGACAGCTCCATGAAACGGCGTGTCTATGAGCGGCTCCTCTACATCTGCTGCTCCCAGAACTGGGAAGCGATGGGCAACCATTTCTGGATCAAGCAGTGCATCGAGGTAGGATCACGAGTGCCAGGGCATGGTTCTTGCGGACTGAGCGCATTGGGGGCCTTTTTCACAGAGTCTTGTGCTTCCAGCTCCTCCTGGCGGTGTGCGAGCATAGCAGCACTATCGGCACAAGCTGCCAGGGGGCCATGCTTCCTGCCATCACCAACGTCATCAACCTGGCCGACAGCCATGACCGTGCAGCCTTCGCCATGGCAACACACATCAAGCAGGAGCCGCGCGAGAGGGAGAACAGTGAGACTAAGGAGGAGGTGAGAGTCCTGCTTGGGAATCTCTAAATTTGCTACTCTTACATGATCTGTTATACTTTGCGGCCTTGTGAAAGATCTCTTAGCAAATCGTGCCGGGTTTTACTCTTCGTAGGATGTAGAGATTGATATCGAGCTTGCTCCTGGAGACCAGACCAGCACCCCTAAAACTAAGGAGCAGGCTGAAAGGGATGCAGGGAACCAGCTCCACATGCTTACTAACCGGCATGACAAGTTCCTGGATTCCCTCAGGGAGGTGAAGGTAATGTCAACCCTGCTGGTGTTCAGATCATGCCCTTAACCCAAGCCTGCTTTAGCTAGGTTTGATCCTAGTTGGTGGCCTCTTCTTCAGAGTAGAACCATGTCTCCGGTAGTTCTCAGTGTAATGAGTCATGACTGATGGTTCTTATGCCGTTCCTGTATGTCATCTTGATGGGATCTGGCTCACAGAATGAGTTAAATGTGCCGGAAATCAGGTCTTGAATGTGTGATTGTTTCTAAGCTCCGTTGACACTCCATCAGCAGGACGGCCGTGGCTGAATAATTTCCTTGTTCTGCTGACAGACTGGTGCACTCCTCAATGCGCTCGTCCAGCTCTGCCACATATCCACACCTCTGGCTGAGAAGACCTGGGTGCAACTCTTCCCGAGGCTCTGGAAGATCCTATCAGACCGTCAACAGCACGTGAGCATCGCTGCTGGAATGGTCTAAAACCGGAGGGAGGAGTAATTGGGGGTGCATGCTAATGGGTGTCTGTAAATGTCCCTCCAGGCTCTGGCGGGAGAGATCAGCCCTTTCCTGTGTAGTGGGAGCCACCAGGTGCAGCGGGACTGCCAGCCCAGCGCGCTCAGCTGCTTCGTGGAGGCCATGTCCCAGTGCGTGCCGCCCATTCCCATACGGCCCTGTGTGCTCAAGTACCTGGGCAAGACCCACAACCTGTGGCTACGCTCTACTCTGATGCTGGAGCAGCAGGCCTTTGAGAAGGGGCTCAGCCTGCATGCCAAGCCCAAGCACAGCAGCGACTTCTACGAGCAAGAGAGCATCACGCCTCCCCAGCAGGTATAGACATTCGGGGCTGGTTGGGCTACGTTACACGCGGATGTGCATTTGAGCTATCCCTGACTCTGTGGCTTTCTTTGCAGGAGATTCTGGATTCCCTGGCAGAGCTGTACTCCCTGCTGCAGGAGGAAGACATGTGGGCCGGACTGTGGCAGAAACGCTGCAAGTTCCCCGAGACCAGCACCGCCATTGCCTATGAACAGCATGGTTTCTTCGAGCAGGTAAGTGCGGAGCATGCCTGGGGTTATGATATACTGTACAGTAGGTACATCCTGCAGTGTTAGTATATAGCAGAGTTTCCCAATTCGGTCCTTGGGGACCCACAGGTGGTCCATGTTTTTGCTCCCTCTGAGCTCCCTGCCAGACAGTCCGCGTTTTTGCTCCCCGCCCATGGAGTCCCCGAGGACTGGGTTGGGAAACACTGTTCTGTAGTATTTCCTATAGTGTCAGGGTTCGTTTGGGAGTCATATGGGGTCATTGTTGGAGTCAATGGCACTTTAAACTAATAGAGGAGACTGAACTTCCAGGCCCAGGAGACGTACGAAAAAGCCATGGAGAAGGCGCGTAAGGAGCACGAGAGGAACAACGCCCCCCCGGCTGTCTTACCGGAGTACCAGCTGTGGGAGGACCACTGGATACGGTAAGGGAAATGTGTGCTCCTTACGGCAACCTTCCTGTTATCGTACTCTTACCTTACTGTGGCTCTGCTCTCCAGCTGCTCCAAGGAACTGAACCAGTGGGAGGCGCTGACTGAGTATGGTCAGAGCAAAGGTCACAATAACCCCTATCTGGTACTTGAGTGTGCCTGGCGAGTTTCTAACTGGGCAGCCATGAAGGACGCCTTGGGTCAGGTGTGTACATGCCCCCTTTCTCATCCTCGTATTGGTGTCTTACTTTATCCGAAGGCCAGAACACTTAAGTCCAGGGTGTCATGCCTCAGTGTGCAATTAGATGTTTAGTCTGGTCTCCACAGGTTGAACTGAGCTGTCCCAAAGAGATGGCTTGGAAGGTAAACATGCATCGTGGCTACTTGGCCATCTGCCATCCGGAGGAGCAGCAGCTGAACTTCATTGAGCGGCTGGTGGACATGTCCAGCAGCCTGGCCATCCGCGAGTGGAGACGGCTGCCCCACATAGTGTCCCATGTCCACACACCCCTGCTGCAGGTGAGTCCCACGACCAACCTCCGGCCTCCCACATCCCGGTGGCTCTAGCAGAAAGGCTTTTCAAGAGCAAAGTTATCTGATCTTGTTTTTTTTTGTGCCCCCAGGCTGCTCAGCAGATCATTGAGCTGCAAGAGGCCGCTCAGATCAATGCGGGTCTGCAGCCGCCTAACCTTGGCCGGAACACCAGTTTGCACGACATGAAGACTGTGGTGAAAACGTGGAGGAACCGGCTGCCCATCGTTTCTGATGATCTGTCACACTGGAGCAGCATCTTCATGTGGAGGCAGCATCACTACCAGGGTGAGTGGTTCTACTCCATGTGGCTATCTATCCTGTCTCCTCTCTCCATCCAGGCTTTTCCGAAGTTCAGACTGTATTGTTCAACCAATGATTAGTGGAGAGGTGTCATTCTCAGTACTTTTGGTCCAAAAACTCGTTGCATGAGGAATCTCCCCATGGTTCCTCCTACTACAGCTATCGTGACCGCCTATGAGAGCAGCGCTCAGCATGACCCCAGCTCCAACAACGCCATGCTCGGCGTCCACGCGTCCGCCTCTGCCATCATCCAGTACGGCAAGATCGCCCGTAAGCAGGGGCTGGTGAACGTGGCACTGGACATCCTGAGTCGCATCCACACCATCCCTACTGTGCCCATCGTCGACTGCTTCCAGAAGATCCGTCAGCAGGTCAAGTGCTACCTGCAGCTGGCGGGGATAATGGGCAAGAACGAGTGCATGCAGGTGAGGTGGCAGGAAGTCGCCTTTAGGTCCAGTCAGGCTCCTCTACATTCATGTCTTAGTCATTGTGAATGATGAGGATAGAGATAGAGGTCCCTGCTGAGGATGGTGTTACAACGTCGGTCGAATTCAGTCTTTGTGAGTACGAGTAACCTACTCCTGCCTCTGCCAGGGCCTGGAGGTCATTGAGTCAACCAACCTCAAGTATTTCACGAAAGAGATGACAGCTGAGTTCTACGCTCTCAAGGGCATGTTCCTGGCTCAGGTCAACAAGTATGTTCAGTTTCCAATTCCATTTACTGGTCCCACTTATCTTAGAAACAAGCTAGTAAACAAATGATAGTATTAAGTAGGCATGTCCACAAGTTTTGTTTTTTGAAAATATCTTTTTGATGGTTTAATGACTCTTCATCTTGACACTTTGTGGCGATTTAATTGCTTGATAGATAAGTGCTTTTGGTAATACAAGATGAATGCTGAACGTTTATTTTTGGAAGACGTAACTGGTGTTTTTAGATTGAGGCTTCAGCTCCCTCCCCAGCATTAAGCACTTGTGATGGGTCTTGACGCTGCAGGTCCGAAGAGGCCAACAAGTCGTTCTCAGCTGCAGTGCAGATGCATGACGTGCTGGTGAAGGCTTGGGCCATGTGGGGGGACTACCTCGAGAACATCTTCGTCAAAGACCGACAGCTGCACCTGGGTGTGTCGGCGATCACCTGCTACCTGCATGCCTGCAGGCACCAGAATGAGAGCAAGTCCCGCAAGTACCTGGCCAAGGTGAGCGTCACATGCTCAGTACTCTTGCTGTTGGTTTGCGCTTTTTCAGCTTTGCATAACAGTTGGGTTGTCATTCCTACGGTCTTTTGCCACTGTACTCACCCCCTTGGTAAAGTTCTCTCTGTGTTTCCCCGCCAGTAAATGACCAAGCTGGCCTTAGAATGAGTGTTTCTTTGGGGCTTCCAGGTGCTGTGGCTGTTGAGTTTTGATGATAAAAACACTCTGGCTGATGCTGTAGAGAAGTACTGCATCGGTGTCCCACCCATCCAGTGGCTGGCCTGGATCCCACAGCTGCTCACCTGCTTGGTGGGCTCTGAAGGCAAGCCACTGCTCAACCTCATCAGCCAGGTGTGTGTTCCCTTATCCCTGTGTGCGTACTTGGTGCACTCTTCTTATCCTTGATGCTCACTATTTTTGTGCGTCTTTTTCGCAAGGTGGGACGCATGTATCCCCAAGCGGTTTATTTCCCCATCCGAACCCTGTACCTGACGCTCAAGATCGAGCAGCGAGAGCGTTACAAGAGCGGTAAGTACAGACCTTCTATCCCAGGGTTCCCCAGTTACAGACCTGGAGGGCCAGTCTGCAACACAGTTCACAGATTTCGCTGCTCAAACACGCCTTATTCGGCTCACCAGCAGGGCAATCTGCAAACTGTGTCGCAGACTGGTCCTCCTGGACCGGAATTGGGGAAACCTGCCCTATACTCTACTTCTGTCTTGATGTCTCAAGGCTAAAGATTAATCTGTAGTTCTGTCATCGCGTCGTTTCGATGAGATCGGCTTGCGTTGACCCTTATGTCTTGGCAGACTCTGGCCAGCAGCAGCCCAGCTCAGCAGGAGCGCCAGCCCACTCTGCCCCGGACCCGGGACCGATACGCGCGACGGCGCCCATGTGGCGCTGTAGCCGCATCATGCACATGCAGAGGGAGCTGCACCCCACACTGTTGTCCTCGCTTGAAGGAATCGTGGACCAGATGGTCTGGTTCCGGGAAAACTGGCACGAGGAGGCAAGTTCAGCCAGCTAGCTTTAACCATAAGCCCAGTGTTCTGCTCATTCTTATCGACGAATATCCTCCCTTTGTGCCCGAGAATTTGTCTCTCTGTACCCAACTTGCTGTGTGTTGAAGTGCTCCCTACTTCTGAGATCCATGTACTGGTTCCCTTTGTAGTTAACAATTACGTTCTTTGGCAGGTCCTGAGACAGCTGCAGCAGGGTCTGGCCAAGTGCTACTCCGTGGCTTTTGAGAAGAGCGGAGCCGTGTCTGACGCTAAGATCACTCCCCACACTCTGAACTTCGTGAAGAAGCTCGTGAGCACCTTTGGAGTAGGCTTGGAGAATGTGTCCAACGTGTCCACCATGTTCAGCAGTGCTGCTTCCGAGTCACTGGCCCGCCGTGCCCAGGCCACCGCTCAGGACCCCGTCTTCCAGAAGATGAAGGGGCAGTTCACCACAGGTGAGAATGTGGGGTCAAGTGTTCCACCTCTGTGCATGGTTAGTGCATGGATGCTTATGTGGCCTATCAGGCTAGTTGGTGATATATAGATGTGCTTTAAAAACCCTACGAATCTCTATATCTTGGTACCATAGCCTGGTTTTTTCCTCAGCTGTCACCCAGGACTGTAAAGTAGGAAATGGACAAATGCAAAAAACAGAAATTGACAATTGTTCATGGTGGACAGTTCGTCCTGACACTGTAATGACATGGCTCCGAAAAGCCTCATAAATATACCAGGAAGTGAAGGCATCATTGGGGAAAGGTGTTCTTGTTTTTAATGGTTGGGCTTGACTTGAGGCAACCTTTCAAGGCAGTGATGAAGGCACAAAGATGGATAGACATGCAGCCTTGCTAAGACCCATAACAAACGTGTAAAAGGATGTGTGGTAAGGACTGGAGGGGCTGCAGTTTGAGTCTCTTCTGTCCTTGTGGAATTTCCTTAAAGGTGTCAGTACAAGAAAGAAAAATGTTTTGTTTGATCTTAAACGCCTCCTATGAGCTTTCCTAAGACCAAACAAAACCCAGTCAAGTCATAAGATTTGCTTGAACTTTTGTGTTTTTGCAGTGGCTCAAGGCAAGTTAATTCACCCTGTGGCCTTCTGCTTTTTTTTCTTTTCTTTTAATGCCGTTAGACTTTGACTTCAGTGTGCCGGGCTCCATGAAGCTGCACAATCTCATCTCAAAGCTGAAGAAATGGATCAAGATTCTGGAAGCCAAGACCAAGCAGTTGCCAAAGTTCTTCCTGATTGAGGAGAAGTGTCGCTTCCTCAGCAACTTCTCTGCCCAGACGGCAGAGGTGGAGATCCCTGGAGAGTTCCTCATGCCCAAACCTACCCATTACTACATCAGGATTGCCAGGTGTGGATTTCCGTACAAATAGGCATGACTTTTTTTCCCCCAAATGAACACAAATTCTGTAACGGACATTGATGGTAAATGCTTAGGAAGAATTTAGCTTGGATCCTCAAACTGTTACCTGCTGGACAGGTTCATGCCACGGGTGGAGATCGTCCAGAAACACAACACAGCGGCCCGCCGGCTCTACATCCGTGGCCACAACGGGAAGATCTACCCATACCTGGTGATGAACGACGCGTGTCTGACAGAGTCACGGCGGGAGGAGCGGGTTCTACAGCTGCTCAGGCTCCTTAATCCCTGTCTGGAGAAAAGGAAGGAGACTACCAAGCGCCACCTCTTCTTCTCGGGTACGCCTTCATCATTTTATTCTGCCGCATGAATCCGAATTTGGCTCCTTCTGGGGAAACTGCAGCGATTGGCTGATGCCGAGTCGATTGACAGGTGATTTGACCAGTATCTGGGTCTTTCCAGTGCCCAGGGTTGTGGCGGTGTCCCCTCAGATGCGGCTGGTGCAAGATAACCCGTCGTCGCTGTCCCTGGTGGAGATCTACAAGCAGCGTTGTGCTAAGAAGGGCATCGAGCATGACAACCCGGTCTCCCGTTACTACGACCGCCTGGCGACCGTACAGGCCCGTGGGACCCAGGCAAGCCACCAGGTATGAGGAGCGCGCTCTTTGCCGTATGGTCTCTCTCGGACTCCGGCCAAGTTTAACGGTGGCCATCGCATTCAGGGTTAACGTGTGTCTTTGAATGCAGGTTCTGCGGGACATCCTGAAGGAGGTACAAGGGAACATGGTCCCGCGTAGCATGCTTCGCGAGTGGGCCCTGCACACGTTCCCAAATGCCACGGACTACTGGACCTTCCGCAAGATGTTCACCATCCAGCTGGCGCTTATCGGCCTCGCCGAGTTTGTGCTGCACTTAAACCGACTCAATCCTGAGATGCTGCAGATTGGGCAGGTAATGGTAATAACTAGATACTCTGAGCTGTGTAACAACCAGATGAAGGCCTCGCTGGAAAGTGATCCCTCAAAATGGCAGGATGTCCCAAAAGTGTTTTGTTGATGTAGCTCTTTATTGGTATCGACAAGAATGCCTCAGGAGTTTCTAATCCTTGATTGGGCTCTGCTGCCTGCTCAGGTGTGAGGTTAGAACACATGAGGCATGGAAGGTTTGGCGTTTGAGAACTGCAAAGCTGAGGAAGAGGAGCGTTTTGGATGGTGTGCTCATCCTACGCTTCTCTCTGACAGGACACTGGGAAGCTGAATGTAGCGTATTTCCGTTTCGATATAAATGATGCCACGGGTGACCTGGACGCCAACCGGCCGGTTCCCTTCCGCCTGACCCCCAACATATCGGAGTTCCTGACCCCCATCGGCGTGTCGGGCCCCCTCACGGCCTCGATGATTGCGGTGGCTCGGTGCTTTGCCCAGCCGAGCTTCAAGGTAGCTGGCTTTCTTAGCTTATAGCCTCATTGCTTGGCTTTGCAGTAATATGGTAGCGTAACTGGTCCAGATTCAGACCCCTTCTGTATAGCTGCCCTTTGGCTTCCCCTCCTGCAGGTTGACGGGATCCTGAAAGCTGTGCTAAGGGACGAGATCATCGCCTGGCACAAGAAGACGCAGGAGGACACCTCGGTGCCCCTGTCTCCCGCGGGGCAGCCGGAGAACATGGACAGCCAGCAGCTGGTGTCCCTGGTCCAGAAGGCCGTCACGGCGATCATGTCGCGTCTGCACAACCTGGCTCAGTTCGAAGGGGGCGAGAGCAAGGTCAACACGCTCGTGGCGGCGGCCAACAGCCTGGACAACCTGTGCCGCATGGACCCCGCCTGGCATCCCTGGCTTTAGACCCCATCTTTGTATTTGGCAGATTTTAGCTGTTGCCGCAATTAAGTGTTACAATTTTTAACGTACAAAACGATTTGCTTCAACAAAGGCATGCTTCTTGTGTAAGAAAGGCGAAGAACTCAAGCTGTATATTTAAACTGGAATGTGTTTGGAAACGGAAAGCGGCGAGTTACTGTAGACCGGTTAGTCTTTGCATGGATATGGTCATGTGACAGGAAGTGCTGTCCTTCCTGAACATGGTCCGAAAAGGTGTCTTTAGTAATAGAGATTAGACTGTATAGCGCTAAGTTTGGAAAACGATGTGGCTGCCATTAATGCACAGGACTGTTTTATAGGCAGGGAGTCCGGTCATATAAACAGGTGCCTGTTTACGTGGACGAGATGCCGATGTGATGTGGTAGAGACAGAATTTCAGAATTTTAATGTACAATCGCTTGTAAAGCTGTGAAGGAAGTAGGGGAGTCGTGTGTATATTTGACTGTAAACTGACTCAACAGAAAACAAGGCTGGATCTCTGAACGACTGCATTTGTATGTATGTGTAATAATGACTTTTTGTACTTCCGGTAGAAAGAGCATCTGAAAATATTTTCTCAACTTATTAAAACTGGCTATTTAATAAGTAAAAAAAAAAAAAAAAGAAATGTCTTGGCATTCTCCTTTCACCGCACTCATTTTCAACGACGGAACTACTGCGGTTTTTGTTTCACGTCATTCTCCGAAACACTTGATGTGTGGTATATCAAAATCCCAAGAGCATGGCTATTTCACCACCATGTCTCGCACCAACAATCAGATCATATATGAAGTGAATCGCTGAATCTTAACTGTTCTACTGCCAAGCTGTATTAACTTGATTAGTTGGGATTCTTTCCTGCTGTCTAATCCCAAAGCTTTTGTGCCTTGAGTGTTGAAGACGAAAGGAGGGGGTGTGGTGTGTGTGTGACCATGCTAGAGAGGCAGCTGTCCTGTTTCCGGGGTTCTGTGATCCAACTCAAGAATAGGGAGCAAGACTGAAAATAACAATAATAATAATAATAATAAAAGCCAAAACTTCCTCAAAACTCTGTCTACTTTGCAAGGTAGGAGTTAAGTTATTTCTGACCCTACACTGTCAGAATGAAAAAACAAACTTACTGAAACAATTCAAAGCATTCTCTCTGTATAGAAACGGCATATTGTGGTCTCGAAACATCAAACCTTGATGGCATACTTGTGTACAATTAGTACTGTGGAATGCTGATCGCTTTCATAATTGGCTGCTACTGCAGAGTGCCAACAGTAGATACGCACACAAGGTCACAGGATGCTTACAGTGCAAAACATGCGTAATCCTTGGCCATCCAGCTCATCCAAAGTGCACTGTCAGCTAGGAGACGCAGGGTGTCAGATTTGATAGGACTGGCGTAAGTGCTGCGTTCTCCCGCTGATAACATCTTGTTAATCTTTGCAGCTCCATGGCATTACTGGAACCATGTGACCTTGTTTCCTCCCAAGGTCGTGCTGCAAGGAGCCCAAGTTAAAGATGGAACATGTGTACTACTCAAAAAGCAGAGTTGGGAAATTCAGGTCCAGAGAGTAAAAATCCAGACCGGGATTTTGCTTCAACCAAACAGTTGAGTACAATATGACTGTGACACTTTATACTCAACTGCTTGGTTGAAACAAAATCTTGGTCTGGACTTTCACTCGTTGTACCTGAATTACCCAACTCTGTCAAAAAGTAACAGTCACCATTAGCTGAAGCCTTAGCTAGTGCTTGTTGATCTATGTATCTTTTACAGCTGGCTTTAACCAAGCTGTGTAAAGGACATGGCAGTGCACTGATTCAAACAATCTTTCCAGATTATATGGAGACACCCAGAAACTGAGCAGCATTAAAGGATTTACTGCCTGTAATTAAGGTTTTTTTTCTCTTTATTAATTTACCTCTTAAGCCTTGTTTGTGACTTAAATGTTAAAGCATGTGAAGGAGCAGAGATGTGCCCAGCCTTTGTGACACTGGGAGCTGGTGAGAATGCCCTTGGGCGTGTCCTGTTAGGCTGAAGGGTGAGCGGCCTGACAAATGGAGGCTGTTTCATGTTTTCCTACTGGGCTGCTTAAATCCCGGGAAGGACCCAGAGCCAGCATGGAATCATAAGGTCATCAGATGGTGTGATTATATTTTATGGGAGTTATACTTACACAGAAATGTACAGAGGGAAGAAGATCCAAGCAACTAGAGGCGGCAGGACCAAGATATCTGATTGGTCGGTCCTGTTTCCTCTACTTGCTTGGACCCACCTCCTCAACAATCTGATTGGTTATTTCTCTGAACCAATCATTTTTCCTTCTACCCTTAGAACGTTTTTGTGTAAGTAAAACTCCCACAAGCAGGTGTCTGTCTCCCTTCAAACTTCAGTCTGTTCTCATGCCTTTCATGCATTTTAGTCTTGAATCCAATTAGAATTATTATTATCATGTCATAGTTGTTAGGTTTTGTTTATACCTGGTGTTGTTTATATCATTTCAGTTTTTTCCTGATAAGTGTCCATAAGAAAATCTTTGCGACATTTTCCATAATCACACACTGACTGACATTTACACCCCCAGGATAACTCTGAGCAGTACCACAGTCATCTGTTTCATCCTAACACCTTGACGCAAAGTCTTTCTCTAGGAAGGAGCAAATACAAATCATTTATTCTTTCCTAAAAAAACATACACACATAAATCAAGAGCATAACATTGCAAGACCGCCTTTCATTTTCTGTCTGGCCAGCATAACTCAATCCACCAAAAATAATACATTTCCCTCAAGGTCTTTCAATATTCAAACTTTCAATATTCAAAGGTTTTCTATCTAGGAACACATGAATTATGCAATATATTCTGACCAGGACCACACAGAAATGAAAATCATTTTTGCTCCAAAAGCCTGAAAGCTGTTTCAGAGGTTTTAGAAAAAAAGCTGAACTCTGGCAGGATCTAATGTTTATTAAACGCCGAAACTTCTGACACATGTGGTTATAACATAAAGCCTTGGTCTTTGCAGTGGTTTTTTAAGCTTGTCCTGCAGAAGTTGGCCAGATGTGAAGCCACCAGCTTCCTAACAAAGGAGAAATGTCCCATTTGGCAGCTACACAAACAGCTCATACGTGTAATTCGTCCTGACCACAGCGATGCTTCGGCAAGCCCACAGAATCATTGCTTTGTTGTGCTTAGAAATTATGATTAGCGCTGAATATTTAAGATGCTTTTAAGATGTTTGTTATAAACAAATATTTGTCTTCCTTAGTTATATTGTGAAAAGTTTGTACAAATTAAGCTGTATATTACTTGAGAACAAAAATACATTAAAAGGATAAAAATGTGATTTAAAATATTTTAAATAAGCGCATGCAAATTGTAAGATGTCCCCTGTAAATAGCCTGCACAATAGCCTGATCGCCTGTATCTCTGAGAAGATCAGACTCCAATTGCGAAACGAGGCATCCATTTTTAATACAAGTCCAATCAACACGTAAAATCAACACGTTGTGCAATGTATGAGTATATTCAAGATCGAGATTCCATTCAATTATTTAAACATTCTCCACTACTGACTGCTAATAAACAGCAGACCAAGGGCGGACTAACAGTGGAATTCCGATCTACAGAACAATTAACTGGTTCAATATACATCCTTCCATCTTACAACGAAGAAAGAAAATTTCACATTAGGAAAAATTAATCACAGCTGTGACTGCATGTATATATTGTTCTGATTATAGAATTATTAATGCACGATTTATAGCACGAACGAAATTAACATGTCACGCTACACATAGCTCTAAGTTGCACCTCTATAAACTTTAGAAACAAAAATAAACCAAGTGCATTATGTGAAATGTTCCGTCGTGTAAAAGTCCTAGTCACGTTTAAAAAACACTTGTATCACGAGACCTAGTTATACGGTATCCAGCTGCACCGGAACAGGCTGGTTCCCTTGAGAAGCAGGTGTACATATAAATAATGTGAGTTTTATTTAACGGGGAAACTAAAATAAAGACAAACACAGAGCGTTGGGGAGAGACATGTAACTTTACTGCTGTCCGTATGGCAAGCCCCTTAGGGATGAATATATTCCGTATGGTATTACGCTGTTTCCCCGATGAATTATAGCACCATTCAGTCCTGGACGTGTATATATGAAGCGTGTATTTGTGTGATTCTCTAGACGTCCTTATGTGTATACAGGGGTGTCGGACCGCCATGGATATCATGACAGATTCAAAGGGGGAGGGGTAGCATTGTGTAGGGGGCCTAAAATCGCCCCCGCTTGGCAGAATCGGCTGAGCGATTCAAAGTGCAAACCCGAGCGGGGGGGCGGGGTGACATTTTCTCAGGGGGCGGGATATCTAGCTGCTCCCCTGTAGGTGTACCTTTATATTTTGGATCACACGTCATACATTTTTTGGCACATCATCCAAATAATAATCCGTCAAATTTAACACCTCTCTGACTTTATATCGTTTCACAGAGATTATAGCTTCAGTCTACACTTGTCAGTTAGGCGCTCTGTGGACGCCCTGCAGCAGAAGAACTGGTATATTTAAGTAAGAGAAGAGTTTCCAGACACTGTTACTGGTTTTCCTTCTCGTACATCTGCTAAATCCAGTTAATCTTATCTGATCATCACGGATGAAAACTGCAGCCGCGACATTTTCAAAGGCATTTATTTATAATTTTATGTAATGTTTTACTATAAAATATTTACATAAACGTCTAAATTGTGTCCACGTTTACAAAGTGTGTCTACGGGTTCTACAATTATTTTCTACAAAAACTTTCGATTTTCAGTGTAATTCAGCGGATATTATTTTCAGTTGTATCAAAATATCTAAAAGGGGCTTTTATACTGATCGAATATACATTAGGCAATTGGCTGCTTTATTTGTGATCCCATTCTGAAAAATTAAGCCAGTGACGACAGCCATACTCAGCTCGATCAAGCGTACCTAATACAACTCCAATCACTAAACGTTGTGCATCAGACAGCGCCACCTAATGAAGCTACTGTGAATTGCAGGATAAAGTATTCCACAAGGGAGAGGTTTCGGTGTCACGCTTTCGCCGTCTTTTCATGTCATTATCGCTGCCCATGTTCAGACAGAGCCGATGTCGCCCTTGTGACGCCGAGCGAGGCTGCAGTCGCAACAGCTTGATTTATATCATAAGGAATACAGATGCGCAAAAGGGAGAGCAAGGCAATCGATAGCTCCGGTCACCGTGTTTCTGTTTTAGCAGCGGTTAATAGAAACACCAAATGCACAAATATATTTAATGCCGGAATACTGAACAATTGTTTCAGGCTATTTAAATACTTGAGTTTTTTTTCGTTTTTGCTTGCTTTCGTTAACTTATCTTATTGGTATACACGTATCTATTACCATATTTTACAGATAT
Organism: Hyperopisus bebe; assembly: GCA_026777045.1. Lineage (NCBI taxonomy): Eukaryota > Metazoa > Chordata > Actinopteri > Osteoglossiformes > Mormyridae > Hyperopisus > Hyperopisus bebe. The sequence continues at coordinate 12,263,005 of JAODJW010000045.1, forward strand.
ATATCACTCAAAAAGTTTGTCTGCTACCATGGAAAAGTAAGGTGATGTTTGCTTGTATTCATATACTCGTAAATAATGGACTGAACTTTTGCTGTCATATATGGTTTCTTGACGGAATCAGGTAACGCATGATCGTTCTGAAGAGGGGACGCTGTTTACGGACGACGTAAGAACAGTGTCCGTCTACTTCAAGTTGTAGGCTATATTTGAAATGTATATATTAAAAGAGTGATTTGCAAAACAATAATTGCCAATTTAGAAAGACTCCAATATTCCAGTATTTTGGGCACAAATCTAAGTCTAGAAAAAGGTAGATTTTAAGTCATCCAGTTCCAGAAATCATATTAATCGTTTAATAGATTTAATCTAATACAAAGCCTATATGTATTATTTGTACCGAAATGGTATCTCTCCGTAAAATCCGACTTTTCATTCTCGTGTTTTTCTTAATTGTGTGCACTATGCATATTATAATGAACTTGCTATTTACACTAGAGAAGCAAACAGTTGGACTGACCACGGGCGACACCGGCTGCTCATGCGTCCACAAACCCATCGAAGGAAAGCCGAGCCGGGCGAAACCGCGAGGCAGGTCGGCGGTAGATTCGGGCCGCACTGACACGAATCTCATTCATGATCTCAGTAACAATCCTAGCTCAAATTGCACATCACTTTCCATGAAAAACATAGTCGGGCAACCGGAGCACAAGACTCCCATTATAGACACCAGTAAGCATGTAGCTGTTGACGGCTTCCAGCGCCTAGCGGCTCTTTATGACCATCCTTTGTATAAGAAAACGCTGCCGGTTCTGGCAGATGAAGACACCTTGTTTAGCGTCAACAGTGCTACGACATTTTACTCACAAGCTCATGGGAATCAGAGATGGTAAGCGCGACGTTAAACTAAAAATCCAAGAAGTGAAAAACTTAGTCGTGTATTGTGGTTATTGACAAGATGCGATTTTGAACAGGTAATCAACAAATAAAGTCATGTATTTGAATTAGCACCAATAGTAATGCATTTTGATTATGGATTTTGTTTTAAATGTATTGATTTAATTGCTTTGTTCTTCACTAGGGATTTGTCAGTGGTTTGCTCTGTAAGTCTGCTTGGTGCATGTGTGAGTTGTAGCGAGGCGACAAACAGGAAACACTGTCATTTCAGGGCCCATGAGGGTGATAAAGAGGAAGACCTCTTTCCTGTGGGAATGTCTGCTGTCGACTCGTATCCAAGCTGGTTCCGATTCCACCTTGGGATCAATCGCTATGAACTGTATACCAGGCACAGCTCTGCTGTCGATGACCTGCTTGGAGACCTGGTGGTGCAGAGGATTGGCAGTGTGGGTGAGTACGGGCAGCAGATTGGGGCACAGCAACCTGGGGGGACGTGTGCCCCCCCCAAATATTTAATTTTGGTTTATTCGTCCTCCACCCCCTTATATAAACCTTTACATGTAGACAATAAAGTTGTGTCCCCACCAGTATCAAACTCTCTCTTACGCCCTTGGTGGAGCAGTAGGTGTGTGGATGAGAATGTGGATGAGAATGTGGATGAGAACGTGGATGAGAATGTGGATGAGAATGTGGATGAGGGTGCATGTGTGTGTGCTGCAAATCAAAAGAGAAAAAGAGCATGAGGAGACTGGAGGGAGTATCGACCCTGTTTATATGAGCGTTTGGGTTTCATCGGAGTCAGAGTATTTATTTACTCTGTCTGGTGAGGCCCCCTACAGAAATAATCACACTAATTAAAATATTTTAGCCTCATACCACTCAGTGTGCTGTCATGTTAAAGACATCTGGGAAATCTGCCTGCCAGAAGTGAGGCTGAGAATGACTGGAATGAGAATGATCTGGAAAACATAGCATAAAACATAATATTAGCAAGAAACAAAACAAAAAAATAGCAGAAGCTATCGTCATAATGACATGCACGAATAATCCTTCCCGAGGGCTTTTCATAATAGATTAGTGAGCCTTTAAAGTCTGCTGTTCCACAGTCTATGTGACATTGGGTGATGACATCTCCCCCTTAAATGGCCAGCTTGTGTTTCCTCATATAACCCCTGAGAGAAAGACGCTGGATGGTCCCGAAGTGTTTTTTCCCAGCTGAACTCGGGCACATCCTTACAAGTATGTCCTTGGATGCAGATACTGAATATCAATTTACCCTGAAAATTTGGCATACATGTGTATGTGGATGATCCACATGCCAGAGCAGAAATTCAGCTGGTATATCCTCTAGTATTTGCACACGTGAATGTTTGTCTGTGTGCGTACTTGCATGAATAACAGCAGGTGCTTCGCTGTGGAAGGACCTTCATATAATGTCTTTATTTCTGTCTCACAGCAATTAAGCCGGGTGGGACGCAGCTTAAGCTGATCATGAGATTCCAGAACTATGGACAAGCGCTTTTCAAACCTATGAAGTAAGCTCTCCTATTGTATGGACTATGATGAATCACATGTGTGAATGAGTGTTATAACTATCACTGCACATAACCATAAAGACATATAGGGGTGGAAAAATGAAACAGAACCACTGGCCAGTATAATGTTTGAGGTTTCACCCCTATATATGTGCAGCCTGGTTGCACGTTTGATCGGTGAGAGCAGAGAGTGAAGGTTGAAACAGCTGTACATAAAACACTGAAATCCGCATGGGAGGCATGTCAGAGTTCAAAAGATGGCAAATTGTTGGTGTGTGTCTTTGTGGTGCAATGAGAGCCCCGGTATCCAGGGTAACGTCTGCATAGCATCACGAAGGACGGACCACATCCAGCAGGAGTAACTGTGGATGCATGAGAAAGCTGCCCGACAGGGACGTCTAGGCACTAACCCAGATCGTAGCCAAACATCATAAAACCGCAGCCGCCCAACTTACCGCAGAATTTAATGCAAACCTCGACTTTCCTGTTTCCAC